>SJYV01024298.1:94965-120293 GCA_006410875.1 Neotragus pygmaeus | reverse complement strand
CTTGGAAGAAAAGTTATGACCAACCTAGATATCATATTAAAAAGCAGGAACATTACTTTGCCAACAAAGGCCCTTCTAGTCAAGGCTATGGTTTTTCCAGTAGTCATGTATGGATGTGAGAGTTGGACTATAGAGAACGCTGAGTGCTGAAGAATTGATGCTTTTGAACTGTAGTGTTGGAGAAGACTCTTTAGAGTCCCTTGGCCTGCAGGGAGATCCCACTAGTCCATCCTAAGGGAAATCAGGCCTGAATATTCATTGGAAGGATTGATGTTGAAGCTGATACTCCAATCCTTCGGCCACCTGATCTGAAGAGCTGACTCATTCGAAAAGACCCTGATGCTGGGAAAGACTGAAGGCAGGAGGAGAAGGTGATGACAGAGGATGAGATGGTTGGATGGCATCATCGACTCAATGAGCATGAGTTTGAGTAAACTCTGGGAGTTGGTGATCAACAGGGAAGCCTAGTGTGCTGCAGTGCATGGGGTTGCCAAGAGTCAGACACGACTGAGTGACTGGACTGAACTAAATACACCCAAGGAGGTCTTTTGTCTTCTACATTTTGCTGTTTTTTAAAAATTATTTATTTGGCTGTGTCAGGTTTTAGTTGCAGCACATGGGATCTTTAGTTGCAACATGTAGGATCTAGTTCCCTGAGCACGGTTTGAACCTGGGCCACCTATCTTAGAAGCACAGACTCTTAGCCACTGGACCACAGGGAAGTCCCTACATTTTGCTTTGAATTGGTGATTATTCACCCTAAGCATGTCATATATTTCTTCAGCTAATCAATGGTGTTTAGTCCCCTGAGGCTGGTTATCATTTCCCTCACACCTGTCAAGTACCAGCAATATTTCACCAGCTGATGCATTCCTTTCCACTAGTATCTCATTACAGTCCACCATCAGTTAAGTTACTGCTGCTTCAAAACCCCATGGGCCTGCACTGTAATTCTCCCACTCAGGAGAATCCACTCCATGCCACATCTCCCTGAAGACATCTCCAGTGTCATAGGGTTTGCTACATCTTATGGTGCAAGTGGCATCCTGCTTGTACCACAGCCCAGACATGCCACAGGGCACTTTGTGTTACTACAGCATGTCAGAGGCCATCTATGCTACATACATGCATGCTAAGTCACTTCATCTTGTCCAACTCTTTGCAACCCCATGGACTGTAGCCCACCAGACTCATTTGACATAGGATTCTCCAGGCAAGAACACTGGAGTGGGTTGCCATGCCCTCCTCCAGGGGATCTTTCCAACCCAGGGATCAAACCCATGTCTCCTGAGGCTCCTGCATTGCAGGTGGATTCTTTACCACTGAGCCACCAGGAAAGCCCTCATCTATGCTCCACCAGCACAAATGATGGCTCCTTTTTGCCTGTGAGCTGCTGGGTGGCCCAGCTCCAGAAAGGCAGTAGAGTTTTCTTTGTAGTTTGACTTCTCTGACCCACTGTTTTAGGTTGGGATCTCTGAAACAGATTTTTCAGGCAGAGAATTGTATGCACAGGCTTATTTGGGAGTGCCTTTGGGATCAACAAGTGGTGCTAGTGGTAAAGAACCCACCTGCCAATGCAGGAAATGTAAGACGCTGGTTTGATCCCTGGATCAGGAAGATCCCCTGGAGGAGGGCATGGCAACCCACTCCAGTATTCTTACCTGGGAAATCCCATGGACAGAGGAGCCTGGTAGACTATAGTGCACGGGCTCACAAAAAGTCAGATACAACTAAAGCAACTTAGCACACACGCATTGGGATCAACAGCTGTAAGGAAGGCAAAGCTGAGCAGTTGGAGAAGTGGGTCCACAGTCCAGTTGCCTCTGAGGCCTCGGCTGATCCTAGGGAGAGCTTCTAGGGAGATCATAGGGTAGTCCTTCAGAGTCAGCCTATAATTGAGGCGAAGAGGCTGGCTTTCATACTCACTCACAGACCAGACATAATCCATGGGCTGTCCAAAATAGGTATAACCTTGGGCAGGAAAGTTCCCTGTGGTAGAAGATAATTTCCCAAAGGACACAGCTGTAATCTGTCAACAGCTGATACTCAGGGTGCATTGGCCCTGAAGAGCAGACCCGAGAAGAGTACCATAGTATCCACTACATATATGGTCAAAAAAGTTTGAAAAAGAAAGTGGTGATATAATCTATACTCATCATCATTTTTTAAATGAAAAATGCACAGGTCTAAGAGACTCTCTTCCAACATCTGTGAGGGGACAGTGTCAGAGATGAGGTGGGAGGTAGGAGGGAAGAGTGAAAGAGAGAAGAAAATAGCTTGCAGTCTTTGGGGTATGTCAGTGAAATCACCAGAGTCCAGTTGTGCAGCATGTATATCAGAGACCCTGATGGTGTGCATGTAGGCAATCCCAGGAGTGGCTCCTCCCCTCAATCCCTGTCTATGAAAAACCTGATTGGTGATGAGCTTCTGTTTGTGGACAAGCCTGTCAGATAGGAATCCTGGGCCTGGTGGAGGAGTCTAGCTGGGGATGGGCCTAGGGACAGTGACTTAGCAATTCGTGATATGCCTACTGCCATTCCTACCCTTCTTCCCTCCTGTAGTTTCCCCTTATCCTCAGCGGCATTTCTCTCCACCCTTATCATGGTTGACTCTGGCTTCTATTGATCCCTCACCAGCCTGCAGCCCTTAGTCTGCTCTTCCTTTTCTGATGCAGCTGCCTACTCATGGCTGCTGTGTCCCTCTCGGTGCACAACAACACATGGTGAATGTGTTCCTCCTTGGAAAGGGACCCAAGCAAAGAGATGCTGCAGCTCACACAGACAGGCACTGACACATACTTGGACATACTCCATATATATATATATGGTGGCTCAGCTGGTCAAGAACCTGCCTGCCAATGCAGAAATGCAAGAGATGCAGGTTCAGTCCCTGGGTTGGGAAGATCCTCTGGAGAAGGAAATGACAACCCACTCTAGTATTCTTGCCTGGAGAATCCCATGGACAGAGGAGCCTGGCAGGCTGTAGTCCATCGGGTCGCAAAAGAGTTGGACAAGACTGAGTATGCACACACACACACACACACACACACACACACACACACACACACAGATATAAATATGTCCTCTAAGAATCTATGCCATTTTACAAACCTCCATGGTATTTCAAAGTATGTTACAGTATACAAAGCACTCCTTATTTTGAGAAGTTTTTCAAATAGCACTGTGACAAGCAAACCATACTTTGGGAAATGCCTGCACTCTGTTTTAAGAACTTATAATTTGCAGTGTCCTTTGACATTTAAGTCACCCTCGTGGCTCAGACAGTAAAGCATCTGCCTACAATGCGGGGACTTGGGTTCAATCCCTGGGTCAGTAAGATCCTCTGGAGAAAGCAATGGCAACCCATTCCAGTACTCTTGCCTGGAAAATCCCATGGATGGAGGAGCCTTGTAGACTATAGTTCATGGGGTCGCAAAGAGTTGGACACAACTGAGCAACTTCACTTTCACTTTGACATTTACAGGGCTTCCCTTGTGGCTTAGCTGGTAAAGAATTTGCCTGCAATGTGGGAGACCTGGATTTGATCCCTGGGTTGGGAAGATCCCCTGGAGAAGGAAAAGGCTACCGATTCCAGTATTCCATGGACTATAGTCCATGGGGTCGCAAAGAGTCAGACACGACTGAGCAATTTAGTACCTTGATATTTACATACCTCCACAAGGATTATAACAGACTTCATTGTTCACAACCAACTGTTAGGTTTTTTCAAAATATTTCAGCCATCATAAATCACTTTATAGTTTCTGTAGTGGCACTGAAGGAGGAAAGGGATCAAAGGACCAGTCTGGGTTTTGTCTTTCTGAGATTTGAGCATTGACAGATGTGCTCTGCTTTTCCTCTCCAGGGCGAAATACTTCAAAGGGAAAAAGATCCATGGAGAAATTGACATTAAAGTAGAACAGGTTAGTTGGGGCAGGTGGACCTGGGGGGTCAACTGTCCATATTGCAAACTGAGTGGTCTTTTGTGTGTATTGTGAGTGAATCCCTGATTTTTTTTTTCCTTCCTAGGCTGAATTCTCTGATCTCAACCTCGTGGCTCATGCCAATGGTGGATTCTCTGTGGACATGGAAGTTCTTCGGAATGGGGTAAAAGTTGTGCGGTGAGTGTAAAAAGATTACCTTGGTATTATCGGAGAGACATAAGGGCTCCCTTAGAGCTGAGGGAGATTCCCCACCTCCTCTCCTATCTTTCTTGTGAACAAGACTTAGGCACATTACAGTAGCCAAGATATGGAGACAACCTAAGTATCCATCAATGGATGAATGGATAAAGAAGAAGTGGTATACACACACACACACACACACACACAAAGGGATATTATTCAGCCACGAGAAAGAAGGAAATCCTGCCATTTGTGACAACATGGATGAATCTCGAGGCCATTATGCTAAGTGAGATAAATCAGACAGAGAAAGAGAAATACTGTATGATATCACTTATATGTGGTTTCTAAAAGACCGAAACTAATAGAAATCACCTTTTTAGAAAGGCGATTGCTAGAGGCTGGGGGAGGGTATGTAAGAATAGGAGAGATGTTTAAGAGTCCAAGTTTGTAACTGGTAGACAAGTAAGTCCTAGAGATCTAATTCACAGTATGCATGATATAGACAATAATACTGTATCATAATCAGCAAATCTCCTATTATAAAAGACTAGATCTTAATTATTCCTACCATGAAAAAAAGAAATAATTTTGTGTCATGGTAAGGTTACTAACTAATGCAACAATGGCAATCATGTTATAATATAATAATATAAATATATCAAATAACATGTTATACACCTTCCCTGGTGGCTCAGTGGTAAAGAACCTGTCTGTAGTGCAGGAGACCCGGGTTCTATCCCTAGCTCGAGAAGATCCTCTGGAGAAGGGATTTTCTACACACTCCAGTATTCTTGCCTGGGAAATCCCATGGACAGAGGAGCCTGGCTGGCTACAGTCCATGGGGTTGCAAAAGAGTTGGAAACAACCTAGCAACTAAACAATACACCTTACGGTTATAGTGTGATTGACATATAACATGTCAATTATATTCCAATTTTTTTTAAGAACTTAGGAACAGAATGAAAGGAGATAGCTTCTCNCTGGCTGGCTACAGTCCATGGGGTTGCAAAAGAGTTGGAAACAACCTAGCAACTAAACAATACACCTTACGGTTATAGTGTGATTGACATATAACATGTCAATTATATTCCAATTTTTTTTAAGAACTTAGGAACAGAATGAAAGGAGATAGCTTCTCTTCTGAAGAAAGGAGATAGCCTGTCTTCTGAAGAAGAGCCAAGGATCTCAGAAGACAACAAGCCAAATTTTTCAGTGACTAATTCAACAAGCATTTCTTGAGCATCTACTGCATACTGGGTGCTACTCTCAGGATTTCACATTCAACAAATATTTACTGAGTATCTGTTGTGTGCCAGGAGCTATTCTTCATGCTGAGGTCCTGGAAGTGAACAAAACAGACCCCAAAAAGACCCCCCCCCAAAAAAAATCCTCTGCTCTCATGAAGCTTACATTCTACTGTGGGATACACATAATAAACAAAGAAGAAAATGTCAAAGTGCTAAAATATATATATATATATATGTCAGCAAAGGGCTGTAGTGATTGTTGGACGGTGAAGAGTCTGCAGTTTGGTTGGTGTAGACCAAAAGAGTGAGAGAGATTTGAGGAAAGACTGAAGGAGGTAGAAGAGTGGTGCATGCAGAAATCTAGGGAGGCTACATTTCAGGCTGAGGGAATAGCCCATGTAGAGCCCTGAGGCTGGAATTTATTCTGGGCAGCATCCTTTGTGTACAGTGGTAGTCTGAATTTATTTTNGAGGAAAGACTGAAGGAGGTAGAAGAGTGGTGCATGCAGAAATCTAGGGAGGCTACATTTCAGGCTGAGGGAATAGCCCATGTAGAGCCCTGAGGCTGGAATTTATTCTGGGCAGCATCCTTTGTGTACAGTGGTAGTCTGAGAGATTGTGATGGGGAAACTGTGAGAGCTGAGTGGGCAAGCTGCAAGCTTATCTTGGTGAGGTAAAAGAGCAGGCAGGAAAGGCTTAAAAGAGGGTCACCAGATGAGGAGAGGTTAGGAAGGGTGCATGTGGTGGAGGGAATAGCTTGTGTATGTGGCTGAGGTAAGAAACCACTATGCCATTTCTAGGAGCTGTGGAGATTTCAAAACTTGACCTTTATTCTAAAGGTGGCGGGGAGCTTCTGGGGGGACCCTCAACACTCTTAATCTTGCCACCCCAGGTCTCTGAAGCCAGACTTCGTGCTGATCCGCCAGCATGCCTTCAGCATGGCACGGAATGGAGACTACCGCAGTTTGGTTATTGGGCTGCAGTATGCTGGGATCCCCAGCATAAACTCTTTGCATTCTGTCTACAACTTCTGTGACAAACCCTGGGTGGTAAGTGACAGAAAGGGTGCTACTGGCAGAGGGAATAGCTCATACATACACAGGGGAGCTTGAACCCACTGTGATTTGGGGGATCGGAGGAAGCTTGGAGCCTTGAAGTCACAGCTTACAGACTCCCTCCAGGTGAAGGGACTTGCTGACTCATCTCTCCTGGCTCTCATAGTTTGCCCAGATGGTTCGACTGCACAAGAAACTGGGAACAGAGGAATTCCCTCTAATCGATCAGACCTTCTACCCCAATCACAAAGAGATGGTGAGTCTAGGGGAAGGGAGTGGGCAGGAGGGAAAAGCATCATGCCTGTTGCAATAATATTGCCAATGGATGTGTTGCTGGTGGAATGCCACAAAGAGTACAGCTGACACATGCACATGGAGGGCGATGTTGCTTTGTGATAGGGTTTATTAATACCATATATTATGTATGTAGTTACAAGTATGATCTAAATCATTGATCCTGCTATAGTGTCTATTCTCACCAGTATTAAGAAACTGATTTCCGATGTAAACAGAATTAATATAATGATTCAGATTACGTTACATATACAAATCAAGGCATTGTTACTAACATTANTTATGTATGTAGTTACAAGTATGATCTAAATCATTGATCCTGCTATAGTGTCTATTCTCACCAGTATTAAGAAACTGATTTCCGATGTAAACAGAATTAATATAATGATTCAGATTACGTTACATATACAAATCAAGGCATTGTTACTAACATTATCAAATATTCTTCCTGATAGAAATGTTAACAGTGTTTCAAATTAGGGTTGCCAATAAAGATTATCAGTAGCAATGTTATAAATTAAATTGTATTCAAATAGCAAATTTGACTGTTGGCTGCTATTATCACAAATATAATCACTAACATTATAAATTATACCCATTATTTCAAACTGTTCTTACTGATATAAATATTATAAGTTATTATACCAGTATTATAAATTATAGTTCCAAATAGAACTAAGTAATCGTTTCTAGTATCACTGAAGATTATAACTATTATTTAAATTATCAATATATAAATTATGCTCTAATACAAATTTTAAGTCCCTGTTTTGTATTATATCATACTTAATAATAAAATTAAATTATCATTACTAATATCATNAAAATCAGCATACAGAAATCAGTAGTTTCCATATATACAACTAACCAGACAGAAGAGAAAACCCACCCATTTAAGGTAACAACAAAAAAGATAAAATGCTTCAGAATAAGTTTAACAAGATATGTGCAAACTTATATGAAGAAAAATTTAAAACACTCCTGAAAGACTCAAAGGTAGATTTACACAAATGGGAAGGCATTCCTTATTTGTGGATAGGATAAATTAAGATCATAAAGATATCAGTTTCCCTTCCTAGGTCTCTATTTTTTAATTATAAATGTAATATGATCTCCCCAAATATACCTAATAAGCTGTTATCTGGAGCTGGATGAGTTGATTGTAAAGTTCATATGAAAAAGCAAACATGCAATAGCCAGGAAAATCCTGAAAAATAAGAGCTTTGAGGGGGGACTAGCCTTTCCAGTCTACAAGGAGTTTAATGCTTTTGCAAGCAAACATTTTATGAAGCTTTTCTAATTTAAACAATATGACACACATGGATAGACAGACTAACAGACTAAAGGAAGAAAAATTCAAAGTCCAGATTTAGATCCATGTACAATGGAAATTTAGTAGATGATACAAGGAGAAAGCTTTGTTTTTGACATTTAAATTCTTCATCCATCTGAAATTGATTTCCTTTCTCTTTTTAGCATTCTTACAAACATCTTTATTATATTTCTTTAACACTTCTCTACATGCATTACAGAATGGCTGTTGCATCCATTCACTTACATAATGCTGTTCTCAATATAGCAATCCTAGAAGTCTTCCAAACATCTTTATTACATGTGTTCTTTAAAATTGATTTTCGTATACAGTATGAGATAGGTAGGGATCCAGTTTCATCTTTTCTTTTATAGATAGCCCTTTTTCCCCACTGATCTGGTATGCCACCTCCATCATATTCTAAATTCCTATGTATGTGTGGGCAAGTTCAGGAGTCTGTTCTAGTCCACTGGTCACTTTCTTTATACCTGTTCCAGTTCAGTGCTATCTTAATAGCTATATTTTCTCATTAATTCCTGATAGTACCTCCTGGCTGTTTTGTAGCTATACAAAGACTATTTTTGTCAGGGACAGAAAGAACGGGCCTTCAGAGGAAGACAGTTAATGGTGGGTAATGGTGGCAGGTGATGGCAGAAGCATTAGACATTTTGTCAGCCAGCTTGCCTCCCCTGTTTCCTTTTTTCTCAACCACACTGTACAACGTGGAGGGGTAAAAGGTGGCCTTGGATTTGTGGGAACAGGCTTGCCCAACCCCACACTTGGAAGCTGAGATGGCAGACACATCAGAACTCTGGCCCCACTACCTTATCTATTCCCATCCAGTTTGCAGACCACCAGGAATCCTCTAGGATGCTCAGCTCAGTGTGTCTAAATATTTACCAGTCAAGTATGGGGTACAGTTTGACTTCTCTTCACCCAAACTTCCCTAGCCTGGTGATCTACTTACACCAACTTGGTTATGCAGACCTAGAGGGTGAGTTGCTATGGGAATAGGGACTTCTTTTTCCTTGCTACCTGCACTCCAGGTGATTTATGGCTCAGCAGATGTTTGTATAGGGTTCATGATGTGACAGGCAGAGTCCGAACCCAAGGCCCCTCTGGATCCAGTCCCTTCTCTGGGCCCAGGATTCATGGTCCCTGTGATATAAGGAAAGAGAGGGTGCTTCACGGTCAGAATCAACAGGGTAAGTGACTTTGGGATTGTGTGAAAGAGAGAGTACAGGAGTGAGGGAGCAATTGAAGGAAAAAGCAAGGGAGATATGTTAAGAGGGTGGGGGACTTCATTTATTCCCTTTCTTTTTTTAACTTATTTTTTAATTGAAGTATAAGTTATTTACAGTATTATATTAGTTTTAGGTGTACAACATAGTGATTCACAATTTTTCTTGATTATATTCCATTTATAGTAATAATAAAATATGGCTATATTCTCTGTGCTGCACAGTACATTTTTGTAGTTTACAGGGCTTTCTTTTGAGAGGCCAATTTCATTGAAGTGTAACAAGTTCAGAAAAGGGAACATATCATAAGTATAAGGCTCACTGAATTTTCACACAGTGAACATAGTCCTCTCTTCTGCATCCAGATCAAGAAACAGAACGTGAACCAGATAGAGCCCCAGCACAGTTAGGAGCTGGGAGTCTTTCGGAAGCTTGAGGAGGTGGTGATTGGAGGTTGAAGGGCTTAGATTGGTTTATGGTGTTGAAGAAGGTGAAGCATCCCCAGCCCACTGTGGCTGAGTAGAAGTCTGGGTCCAAGGCCAGAGGCTATTGTACATGAAGATTCAATAGCATATATCAGGTCACCAAGGAAGACAGCAAATTTTATGCCTTCATATCCTTGCACTCAGGGTCCCTCCACAGGGATTGTGCAAAGTTGATATTCAGGTATGTGACTTTGCAGGGGTGGCAGGGAGGCACCTGGGGGTGATTGGGCAGAACACTGCTCCATGTGCTTCTCTACATAGCTTCTGCTTTTGGAAGAGAAGGGCTGCAAGGATAGGCCCAGACACCAGGGACCTGTAAAAAGGAAACAGCAAACAGCAGTGAAACAAGGAAGAGTGTGAATCAGGAAGGAAGGAAGAGTGTGAGGAGAAGGTACAGGAGTGAAGAAAAGGATAGAACGTGGAGAAGGAGCAGGAGCAGAGGATCAAGAGAGGAAGAAGGGACCAGCAAACAAGAGCAAGGAACAGAAAGAACAGGGAAGAGCTGGATCTGTGTCTGCAGGCATTTTGTTGCTCAGTCGCCAAGTTGTGTCTGACTCTTTGTGACCTCATGGACTGCAGCACACCAGGCTTCCCTGTCCCTCACCATTTCCCAGAGTTTGCCCAAGTTCATGTCCATTTAGTTGGTGATGCCATCCAACCATCTCATCCTCTATCACCCTCTTCTGCCTTCAATCTTCNTCTTTGTGACCTCATGGACTGCAGCACACCAGGCTTCCCTGTCCCTCACCATTTCCCAGAGTTTGCCCAAGTTCATGTCCATTTAGTTGGTGATGCCATCCAACCATCTCATCCTCTATCACCCTCTTCTGCCTTCAATCTTCCCCAGCATCAGAGTCTTTTCCAATGAGTCAGCTCTTCCCATCAGGTGGCCAAAGTATTGGAGCTTCAGCTTCAGTATCAGTCCTTCCAGTGAATATTCAGGGTTGATTTCCTTTAAGATTAACTGGTTTGATGTCCTCTTTGTCCCAGGGACTCTCAAGAGTCTTCTCCAGCACTACCATTCAAAAATATCAATTCTTTGGTGTTTCGCCTTCTTTATGTACAGTACTCTCACATCTGGAAAAACCATAGCCTAGACTATACAGACCTTTGTCGGCAAAGTAATGTCTTTGCTTTTTGACATATTGTCTAAGTTTGTCATAACTTTCCTGCCAAGAAGCAATCTTCTTCTAATTTCATGATTGCAGTCACCATCCACAGTGATTTTTGAACCCAAGAAGAGGAAATCCGTCACTGCTTCCACCTTTTCCCCTTCTATTTGCCATGAAGTGATGGGACCAAATGTCATGATCTTAGTTTTTAATACTGAGTTTTAAGCTGGCTTTTTCACTCTCCTACTTCACCCTTGTCAAGAGGTTCTTTAGTCCCTCTTTGCTTTCTGCCATTAGAGTGGTATCATCTGCATATCTGAGTTGGTTGGTATCTGTCCCAGAATGTTGATTCCAGCTTGTAACTCATCTAGCCCAACATTTCTCATGATGTACTCTGCATATAAGTTAAATAAACAGGGTAACAATAAGCAGTCTTATACTCCTTTCCCAATCCTGCACCAATCAGTTATTCCATACAAGGTTCTAACTGTTGCTTCTTGACCTGCATACAGGTTTCTCAGGAGACAGATAAGATGGTCCTGTATTCTCATCTCTTTAAGAGTTTTCTACAGATTGTTATGATCCACACAGCCAAAGGCTTTAGTGTAGTCAATGAAACAGAGGTAGATGTTTTTCTGGAATCCCCTTGCTTTCTCTGTGATCCACCAAATGTTGGCAATTTGATCTCTGGTTCCTCTGCCTTTCCTAAATGCAGCTTGAGCATCTGGAAGTCCTCAGTTCACATAATGCTGAAGCCTAGCTTGAAGGATTTTGAGCATAACCTTACTAGCATGGGAGATGAGTACAGTTGTCCAGTGTTTTAAACATTCTTTAGTACTGCCCTTCTTAGGAATTGGGATGAGGATTGACATTTTCCAGTCCTGTGGCCACTGCTGGGTTTTCCAAATTTGCTGACATATTGAGTGCAGCACTTTAATAGCATCACCTTTTAGGATTTTAAATAGCTCTGCTGGAATTCCTGCAGGCATACCTGTAGATGTTCAGGACCCCTCCCTGACATACTCCTCCCTGAGCCCCTTCCGAGACTACACAACTCAGTGTACATTCTCATCCATCAAAGAGCCTAAATGGGGTGAATGCTATTCCCTGATGGTCAGTAAAGTGTGACCAGATGTCCCTTGGCTGGGACAGAGAGAGGCTGTGATCCCCAAGTGCTCAGTCCCAAAGATCCAGGACACCATGGGTTGGGGACAGAATTTTCTGTGGATGGCTGAAATCAGGAGCACAGCATGCTGGGATTAGGAGTACTTGGTGGAAAATGCTCCAGGGAGGGGACACTTTGTTCTAGGGCTGGGACAGAGAGAGGCCTGAAGATGAGGTATCCATGCAGGGTAGGGACATGCAGGCTGGCCTGAGATAAGGAATTCCTAGAAGAAAACTTCTCCCCAGGGATGTCACCACTGCTGTGGTGTGTAGATAGATAGATATAACCATATTGCTCTTTATATTTGAGTACTTTCATGACCCAGAAACGTTGATTTTGGGTTTTTTAGAACATTGATTGTCTGTGAGGGGGGGAAAAGTGAGAGGGACCCTGGTACTGAAGAATATTTAATGGATGAGGGGCTGGGTCTTAGTATCACATCCCTAGTTTTGGGGCCTCAAAGAGCCACCCTATTCCCTCAGCCAGAACAAGGTCAGGGGCCTGTATTTTGGTGAGGAGACGGATATGGGGAAGGAGGTGAGCAGGGTGCCTTGATGTTTTGAATTCATAATGCTTCATGGTTTCAGTAAGAAGACCCAGGAATTAAGCCACAGGGATAAACGGTAGGAGAAGTGTGTCGCGATCCCTTGAGTTTCAAACATTCAAGATTTTCCCTGTCCCAAGACTTGGGGGAAAAAAAAGTTTGCTGAACAACTGTTGTTTAGGTTCAACCACCTCACAGGGCTTTATCCACTCTTCTGGAACCTCACTGTGAGTCCCTGCATTAGAGGCCTTCCTGAGGTCCCAGACTTACCCATATCTGAGTTACAATAAATAGTGTGGGGGTGTGGTTCGTAGCACCTGAGGGCCAGCCTGAGGCTGGTCAGGGACAGAGCCAGGAACAGAGCAGGAACCAGCAGGAAGCTGGGACTCATGGCAGGGACCTGGAGACACAGTGAGGGTGAGTGGAGTTGAAGCATGAGCTTTTCCTGGCCCAGCTCACCCTCAATCAGGAGAGGATTCAAGGAACATTTAATTAATGCTACGGCTTTCCAGGGGCCTGGAGTTGGAGGCCCTCATGATGTGATAGGGGAAAGGACACTGAGACTTGCCCTCTGGTACCAGTGGCCCCACCTCCACCCATCAGAGCTGTAACTCTTCACAAAGATTCAGCAGGAGGCCCAGGCTCAGTGGTGGATAAATAGTTAACAACAAAGAGGTGTGGCCTGGGCGTTCCTGCCCACATGAACTTTCTGTTTTGCTTTTTAAAGAGCTCATATCTTCAGCCTTCTATTGCAGTGGGGACTGGTATTTGGGGAGTATCTGGGGTTCTAACAACTTCCTATGCAGACTTTCAACTAATCTCTTTTTTTAAGCTCCACCTTCACCTCTACATCCAGAGAGTATGTGTACCCTAATCATTTCCTTTGGTGGGCGCTATATGGTACAACTGGGGTTGGTCCTCAGATTTCATTACTACTGGCATAGGAGGTGTCCCAGGCTGGAGACTGAGACCTAAGTGTCAGTCAGTATTGATGAAAAGGAAGAATTGTTCTACCTCTTCATCTGTCATTGAGAGTATGGAGAGATGCTTTAACATATAGGGTAATATATTGAGAGTTGTTCCAGCAGGGAGATTTTCCAACTAGAGATATCTAAGGATGGGGAAATGTGTCAGTGGGGAAGGGTGGTTAATCAGTAGGGGCTATATGGATGGATGAGGCTCTATGAATAGAAAGACTTTTCAGGTAAGTTTAGCAATGAGGTAGATATCAATGGTGAGTATTTCTGAATGGTTCTGAATGGTAAGATTTGACAATGAGAGCATTTTGATAGGCATGCCTCAATGGAGATATATGCCAGTACAATGTATTCTTGGGAAAATTTGTTGATAGAAGTAGTCAATGAGAATTATGTCATAGAAAGAAATTATGTCATGAATAGAGAGATTTGTCAACTGAGTGGTCATAGGAGATATGCCAGTGGATTCAGTAATCATCAAGAGAGATTTGTCACTAGAGTCCATCAGTGGATGATAGATTGCTCCTGGGTATTTGTGAATGAGGAGATATGTCAGTTGGAGGTCATCAATGGAGACACATCAATCAGATATTTATGAATAAAGAAGGTAGCTCAACAGAGGTATTTGTTACTGGGATATTTGTGGAAAAGGGAATTTGTGCAGTGAAGAGAGGGGACATTTCAAAGGAGAAATATGCCAATGGCTTAGAGATTTGTCACCTATAGTTTTGGCAGCAATAGAGATTTATAAATGTGATGATTTGTCCACAGTGAGGACTTCACAGTGGGCAACGTTATCACTGAGGGGAGGGCTTGTCCTCAGAAGTCTTTGAAAATGTCAGTATTTGTAAGTGGGGTGATTTGGACACTGGGAAGCAGTGTAAAAGTCTCATATAATAAGAAAAAATAACACATGAGCATATTAAATATTTGTTACATCTCTGGGGAAGATTATCAGGATGATGAGTTAAACTAAGGTTTCCAGGGTGCATTCAATTATTACTACTGATATTATACATTATTTCTAATATTGTAAATTATCATTCCCAACATTAAACATAATTTTCAATATTGTAAATAATCATTAATGATACAGATAATCACTATTAAACATTAAATTACATTTATCATACTATTCCTAATTAATACTTACAAGTGCTATGTACCTAGCACTCACTGTTCCAGGCACTTTACACATAAAGTTACATGCCTATGAGTTAGGCATTCATTTTATACCAATCTTACAGAGGTGGAAACTGAGGTATAAAGAGGTAATGTAATTTCCCCAAGGTCACAGAGCTAGTACATGTAATGGGCAGGATTTGAATGCAAATAACCTGGCTTGAGTGTTTAGGTTCTTAATCACTATACTACACTGCTGCTGCTGCTGCTAAGTTGCTTCAGTCGTGTTCGACTCTGTGCAACCCCATAGACAGGGGCCCACTGTCTCTGGGATTCTCCAGGCAAGAACACTGGAGTGGGTTGCCATTTCCTTCTCCAGTGCATGAAAGTGAAAAGCGAAAGTGAAGTCTACCAGTCTAGAACTTTAAATTACTGTAACATTATACAGGAAGTTATTGTTATGAGAGTTTCATGTGTTTTGACACCCCCAAAATACCCAGTGGGTGAATGCACTCATTAATCATCCTCTAACGCTAGCACAGACTTCAGAATTCTGGATAGAGACTGCAAGGCCCGTCTTTCAGGGAGATGCTGGGAAAGGTTGAGGGCAGGAGAAGAGGGTGTCAAAGGATGAGATGGCTGGATGATATCACCAATGCAATGGACATGATCTTGGGCAAACTTCTGGAGATGGTGAGGGACAGATGCTTCAGTCCATGGGGTTGCAAAGAGTCGGACAAAACTGAGCAATTAAACAACAACTGAGGCTTGGGTGAGACGGGCCAGCCCCCAGGCTACCCGTGGAGCTGGATCCCACGCTGCACACCTCACAGGACTGCCACCCGCCCCAACTTGCTTCTTCTCAGCCATCAGAGTTTCTTCCAATCAGATTCACACAGAGACATGTGGAATGCTAGGGGTGAAGGGCAACTCAGTTTACTCATTTTAGTGGATTTTCTTTTTTGGGGGGGCGGGGGCTGCAGTGCAGCATGCAGGTTCTTAGTTCCCCAACCAGAGATCAAACCTGTGCCCCCTGCATGGGGAGTGTGGAGTCTTAACCACTGGACCACCAGAGAAGTCCTTTAGTTGATTTTCCAGAAGAGTGATGGTGGGTGTAGTTACCCCAGGACTACCATGTATCTTGCCTGGAGCTCCTGCTGGGTCTGGGGGAGGTGATCTTGTATGGTGAGACTCTGTGAAAAGGGCTGCAGTATGGCCTGGTGGTTATCCCATGAAGTATTGAGTCCTGATCCAGGGCACTACCTGTAGGTGGGCAGGTTGGCAGGAGAACCATTTCCACAATAGGCTTCATCCTTCTACTGCCACTTTCCACTTCACCTTCTTCCCAGGGGTAATATAATGGAGAGCTCAGGGCACTCCCCAGGTGTCTCGGTAAAGAATCTGCCTGCCAATGCAGGAGATGTGGGTTCGATCCCTGGGTCGGGAAGATCCTGGGAGAAGGACATGGCTACCCACTGCTGTATTCTTGCCTGGAGAATCCCATGGACAGAGGAGCCTGGCAGGTGATAGTCCATGGGGTTGCAAAGAGTTGGACACGACTGAACACACATGCATGCATGCAGAGAACAGGCCCTGGGGTCAGGAAACAATGTAAGAGTACAGGGAGCTGGTACTAGGGTTTAGTGAACTGTCAGAAGCTTCCAGACTCTTGCAGGCAGCTGAGCCAATAGACAAGGCCACCAGAGCCCAGGTCCTTTCTTTGTACCCATCAGCAGAGGCTGCCATTTGCCCCTTTTGGTGGACAGGGTTCAATCCTTCCAGGGCATAACCAACATGTAAATATTAAGACACAAATTGTTGCTGGAAATATCTGCACAGGTAGCCATTGGGTGTTCAAAATCCATCCATCCCTGGGACATACCTTGAGACCTGGCAGAACCTTCCAGGAGTACAAAAGGACATGGACCAAGAGGATCCAGGGGGCCATACTAGATGACCCAGAATGTCCTGGAGGAGACCTGGGTTCTTACTGGTAGCACCAGTAGGTAGTCTGATGGGAGGGAATTTGGAAGTCTTTTCCTTCAACAAAGTAAAAGTGTTAGTCACTTAGTTGTGTCCAACTTTGCGACGCCATAGACTATAGCCTGCCAGGGTCCTCTGTCCACGGGATTCTCCAGGCAAGAATACTGGAGTGAGGCCATTTCCTCCTCCAGGGGATCTTCATGACTCAGGAACTGAACCTGGGTCTCCTGCATTGCAGGCAGATTCTTTACCACTGGGCCACCTGGGAAGCCCTTCCTTTGACAAAGATCTATGTAAAGCAGATTCCGGTCAACAGGACACTTGAGTGTTCTACTGAATGTTTGCACCAATCTGAAAGCCCAGTTCCCAGGGGCCTCACTTCAGTTGGATCTTTGGAGTGTAAGGGGCAGGTTCTAGGGACTGAGAAGGGCCTGGGTCGAGCTGTGTAAGCAAGAAGTCATGAGGAAGGGAGTGCTTGGAAGGTCTCTCACTCAGGTTTTTGGGAGGAAGATGAACCAAAAAGGTGAGGCTTGAGTCTAGAGGCCTGAGTTTTGGTGAATGGACAGCTGTGTAGGGGAAGGTGGAGGTGCGGGTGGGCTAATGCACCTGGTTGGTCCTGATTTTGGACCCTAGCTGCACTTCACTGCTTCAGTTGATCAAAAGAATGAGGGGAGCAGAAATAGGGGGGAGGGAAGAAGGGCAGAACTTGGGGATTTTCAGATCATGCCTTCTCCCCCTCCCTCCTTATCCCCAANTGCTACGGCTTTCCAGGGGCCTGGAGTTGGAGGCCCTCATGATGTGATAGGGGAAAGGACACTGAGACTTGCCCTCTGGTACCAGTGGCCCCACCTCCACCCATCAGAGCTGTAACTCTTCACAAAGATTCAGCAGGAGGCCCAGGCTCAGTGGTGGATAAATAGTTAACAACAAAGAGGTGTGGCCTGGGCGTTCCTGCCCACATGAACTTTCTGTTTTGCTTTTTAAAGAGCTCATATCTTCAGCCTTCTATTGCAGTGGGGACTGGTATTTGGGGAGTATCTGGGGTTCTAACAACTTCCTATGCAGACTTTCAACTAATCTCTTTTTTTAAGCTCCACCTTCACCTCTACATCCAGAGAGTATGTGTACCCTAATCATTTCCTTTGGTGGGCGCTATATGGTACAACTGGGGTTGGTCCTCAGATTTCATTACTACTGGCATAGGAGGTGTCCCAGGCTGGAGACTGAGACCTAAGTGTCAGTCAGTATTGATGAAAAGGAAGAATTGTTCTACCTCTTCATCTGTCATTGAGAGTATGGAGAGATGCTTTAACATATAGGGTAATATATTGAGAGTTGTTCCAGCAGGGAGATTTTCCAACTAGAGATATCTAAGGATGGGGAAATGTGTCAGTGGGGAAGGGTGGTTAATCAGTAGGGGCTATATGGATGGATGAGGCTCTATGAATAGAAAGACTTTTCAGGTAAGTTTAGCAATGAGGTAGATATCAATGGTGAGTATTTCTGAATGGTTCTGAATGGTAAGATTTGACAATGAGAGCATTTTGATAGGCATGCCTCAATGGAGATATATGCCAGTACAATGTATTCTTGGGAAAATTTGTTGATAGAAGTAGTCAATGAGAATTATGTCATAGAAAGAAATTATGTCATGAATAGAGAGATTTGTCAACTGAGTGGTCATAGGAGATATGCCAGTGGATTCAGTAATCATCAAGAGAGATTTGTCACTAGAGTCCATCAGTGGATGATAGATTGCTCCTGGGTATTTGTGAATGAGGAGATATGTCAGTTGGAGGTCATCAATGGAGACACATCAATCAGATATTTATGAATAAAGAAGGTAGCTCAACAGAGGTATTTGTTACTGGGATATTTGTGGAAAAGGGAATTTGTGCAGTGAAGAGAGGGGACATTTCAAAGGAGAAATATGCCAATGGCTTAGAGATTTGTCACCTATAGTTTTGGCAGCAATAGAGATTTATAAATGTGATGATTTGTCCACAGTGAGGACTTCACAGTGGGCAACGTTATCACTGAGGGGAGGGCTTGTCCTCAGAAGTCTTTGAAAATGTCAGTATTTGTAAGTGGGGTGATTTGGACACTGGGAAGCAGTGTAAAAGTCTCATATAATAAGAAAAAATAACACATGAGCATATTAAATATTTGTTACATCTCTGGGGAAGATTATCAGGATGATGAGTTAAACTAAGGTTTCCAGGGTGCATTCAATTATTACTACTGATATTATACATTATTTCTAATATTGTAAATTATCATTCCCAACATTAAACATAATTTTCAATATTGTAAATAATCATTAATGATACAGATAATCACTATTAAACATTAAATTACATTTATCATACTATTCCTAATTAATACTTACAAGTGCTATGTACCTAGCACTCACTGTTCCAGGCACTTTACACATAAAGTTACATGCCTATGAGTTAGGCATTCATTTTATACCAATCTTACAGAGGTGGAAACTGAGGTATAAAGAGGTAATGTAATTTCCCCAAGGTCACAGAGCTAGTACATGTAATGGGCAGGATTTGAATGCAAATAACCTGGCTTGAGTGTTTAGGTTCTTAATCACTATACTACACTGCTGCTGCTGCTGCTAAGTTGCTTCAGTCGTGTTCGACTCTGTGCAACCCCATAGACAGGGGCCCACTGTCTCTGGGATTCTCCAGGCAAGAACACTGGAGTGGGTTGCCATTTCCTTCTCCAGTGCATGAAAGTGAAAAGCGAAAGTGAAGTCTACCAGTCTAGAACTTTAAATTACTGTAACATTATACAGGAAGTTATTGTTATGAGAGTTTCATGTGTTTTGACACCCCCAAAATACCCAGTGGGTGAATGCACTCATTAATCATCCTCTAACGCTAGCACAGACTTCAGAATTCTGGATAGAGACTGCAAGGCCCGTCTTTCAGGGAGATGCTGGGAAAGGTTGAGGGCAGGAGAAGAGGGTGTCAAAGGATGAGATGGCTGGATGATATCACCAATGCAATGGACATGATCTTGGGCAAACTTCTGGAGATGGTGAGGGACAGATGCTTCAGTCCATGGGGTTGCAAAGAGTCGGACAAAACTGAGCAATTAAACAACAACTGAGGCTTGGGTGAGACGGGCCAGCCCCCAGGCTACCCGTGGAGCTGGATCCCACGCTGCACACCTCACAGGACTGCCACCCGCCCCAACTTGCTTCTTCTCAGCCATCAGAGTTTCTTCCAATCAGATTCACACAGAGACATGTGGAATGCTAGGGGTGAAGGGCAACTCAGTTTACTCATTTTAGTGGATTTTCTTTTTTGGGGGGGCGGGGGCTGCAGTGCAGCATGCAGGTTCTTAGTTCCCCAACCAGAGATCAAACCTGTGCCCCCTGCATGGGGAGTGTGGAGTCTTAACCACTGGACCACCAGAGAAGTCCTTTAGTTGATTTTCCAGAAGAGTGATGGTGGGTGTAGTTACCCCAGGACTACCATGTATCTTGCCTGGAGCTCCTGCTGGGTCTGGGGGAGGTGATCTTGTATGGTGAGACTCTGTGAAAAGGGCTGCAGTATGGCCTGGTGGTTATCCCATGAAGTATTGAGTCCTGATCCAGGGCACTACCTGTAGGTGGGCAGGTTGGCAGGAGAACCATTTCCACAATAGGCTTCATCCTTCTACTGCCACTTTCCACTTCACCTTCTTCCCAGGGGTAATATAATGGAGAGCTCAGGGCACTCCCCAGGTGTCTCGGTAAAGAATCTGCCTGCCAATGCAGGAGATGTGGGTTCGATCCCTGGGTCGGGAAGATCCTGGGAGAAGGACATGGCTACCCACTGCTGTATTCTTGCCTGGAGAATCCCATGGACAGAGGAGCCTGGCAGGTGATAGTCCATGGGGTTGCAAAGAGTTGGACACGACTGAACACACATGCATGCATGCAGAGAACAGGCCCTGGGGTCAGGAAACAATGTAAGAGTACAGGGAGCTGGTACTAGGGTTTAGTGAACTGTCAGAAGCTTCCAGACTCTTGCAGGCAGCTGAGCCAATAGACAAGGCCACCAGAGCCCAGGTCCTTTCTTTGTACCCATCAGCAGAGGCTGCCATTTGCCCCTTTTGGTGGACAGGGTTCAATCCTTCCAGGGCATAACCAACATGTAAATATTAAGACACAAATTGTTGCTGGAAATATCTGCACAGGTAGCCATTGGGTGTTCAAAATCCATCCATCCCTGGGACATACCTTGAGACCTGGCAGAACCTTCCAGGAGTACAAAAGGACATGGACCAAGAGGATCCAGGGGGCCATACTAGATGACCCAGAATGTCCTGGAGGAGACCTGGGTTCTTACTGGTAGCACCAGTAGGTAGTCTGATGGGAGGGAATTTGGAAGTCTTTTCCTTCAACAAAGTAAAAGTGTTAGTCACTTAGTTGTGTCCAACTTTGCGACGCCATAGACTATAGCCTGCCAGGGTCCTCTGTCCACGGGATTCTCCAGGCAAGAATACTGGAGTGAGGCCATTTCCTCCTCCAGGGGATCTTCATGACTCAGGAACTGAACCTGGGTCTCCTGCATTGCAGGCAGATTCTTTACCACTGGGCCACCTGGGAAGCCCTTCCTTTGACAAAGATCTATGTAAAGCAGATTCCGGTCAACAGGACACTTGAGTGTTCTACTGAATGTTTGCACCAATCTGAAAGCCCAGTTCCCAGGGGCCTCACTTCAGTTGGATCTTTGGAGTGTAAGGGGCAGGTTCTAGGGACTGAGAAGGGCCTGGGTCGAGCTGTGTAAGCAAGAAGTCATGAGGAAGGGAGTGCTTGGAAGGTCTCTCACTCAGGTTTTTGGGAGGAAGATGAACCAAAAAGGTGAGGCTTGAGTCTAGAGGCCTGAGTTTTGGTGAATGGACAGCTGTGTAGGGGAAGGTGGAGGTGCGGGTGGGCTAATGCACCTGGTTGGTCCTGATTTTGGACCCTAGCTGCACTTCACTGCTTCAGTTGATCAAAAGAATGAGGGGAGCAGAAATAGGGGGGAGGGAAGAATGGCAGAACTTGGGGATTTTCAGATCATGCCTTCTCCCCCTCCCTCCTTATCCCCAAATGAACACTTTCAACGAATCTCCCATAGGCCGTGGGTGGGAGGCAGGGCTGCCCTTTCTTCCAGAGGCCCTGGCTAAGTTATGTTGATGGGGTTTGAGGGGGACCTCTGGGCCTACTGGAAGTCTCCCTGTTCAGTCAAGTCAGACTCACAGTACAAAACCTAAGGTTGCAACAGTGACACCCACAGGTTTGGATGGGGTAAAACGTCCTCCCTGGATGACATCAGGACAGCACAAGAAGGGAGGAGAGCTGTATACAAATGATTGATAGGGCATTTGTCAATGAGCTGGTCCACTGGAGGGATTTGTGAATAGGGGAATTTGCCAGTGAGGTTACCATTTGGTATGCATGCATGCATGCTAAGTCACTTCAGTCGTGCCCAACTCCACGACCCTATAGACTGTAGCCCACCGGGCTCCTCTGTCCATGGGATTCTCCAGCAAGAATACTGGAGTGGGTTGCCATTTCCTCTTCCAGGCGATCTTCCTGACCCAGGGATTGAACCTGCGTCTCTTACATCTCCTGCATTAGCAGGCAGGTTCTCTACCACTAGGGTCATCTGGGAAGCCCCCGCCATGTGGCAGCAGTAGGATAATTTCTGAACTAGAAAGCTCAATGCAGTAGGAACTACAAATTAGTCTGGTGAAATGCTTTAAAGTATTAAGTAGAGAGATAATCCAGTAAGTCATGGTTGGTAAGGCAGGTTACATGACAGCAGTGCTAATGCAGATGTAGAGAATTATTATCAATACCTCAAACTGTATATAAAATATAAAAAGCAGTGGACACCCCTCACCCCCTCAGCACTGGTCCCAGGGTATCCCCACCAGGTCAAGTGACATGGGTTTGTTCCCAGACACTACACAGGGAGACTGCCTGCTGGGTGGTAGTTCTTTATTTCATCCTCTTGAAGAAAGGTGGGAGTGGAAACGGGTGAACACTGTGCAAGCTCAGCTTCCGCTGCGCAGGGTTCAGGCCCCCCGGGGCCGCAGGGACTGCCAGGTGCACATCCCTGGCTCCCGGGGCAGGCAGGCCAGGTGGCGGCTCTGGAACCCCTTGTCAGAGCCTGTGAGCAGCTGATCCGTCCACAAGCAATGAGTGTCGCTCTGCAGTTTGCAGGGGATAGATGAGCAGGGAAACACCTGGAGGAGGGGAAGGAGGAACAACTCTGAGGGCTTGTCCTCCTGCCCCTCCAGAGAACTTTCCACTCCTCAGCTGTTAACACAGAGCTGCTAGGGAGACCTGGTGTCACCTGACGTGGGTACAGACTCAAAAACAGTCCCTCCCATTGTGGGGAACAGTCAGGACTTGGTGAGATGACAGCAATCCATGTCAAAGATCAGTTTCCTGGAATGGTGGTAGGGGAGCAGTCAGCAGGTCACCTGGGGATACCCGTCCCATTGGACAGGGAATAGCTGGCAGGCAGGAAACTTAAGCCTAAGAAGGAGACATGGGGCTCAGAGACAGTCACTGGGGTCAGAGGATTTCCAGGGCCATCAGGGAGCAATCCTGGAACCCTCAGAGTGGCAGAGCAGTCACAAGGGGGAGTGAGAGGGACAGAAAGCAGGCAGATAGTCTAGGGAACTGTGAATCCCCAGGTATCAGACACAGGCAAAGGAACAAGCAGAATGTCTGGAAGAACAGTCTTGGATTTGAGGGAACAGCAAGAGAGATCAGGAATAGCCCTAGGGTTTTGAGGAGCAACCATGGGGACAAGGAATAGCTAGAGGGAGCAAGAAACAAGCTATGGTCTGGGGACAAGCCCAAGGACTGCTCTCCAGGAGGTGGGCAGGTTCCAGGCACTCACTGTGCAGTCCTCACAACCGGCAGCATAGGTCTTGGTGAATCCCTGGCGCTGAGCAGAACTCATGCTGTTCCAGGGAGCCACAAAACTGCAGGTGGTGATGTGCAGGTGCCCATTCGACAACTGTCCTGTTGGGGGGGGGGGGTCAACAGGCAGCTTCTGATTGGCTGAGCCAGGGACAGAGTAGCACCAGATTGATGTCCCAGGACCACTGACACTTTCTGATAGGCTGAAATCGGGGCATTCCTCATTTCAACAGGGACCATTCTTTTAGAGCCTCCCTTCCCTTGCACTTGCGCAGTTGCCAGGCAGCAGCGGAGGGTTGGCGTGGCACAGGGCGATGGGGTGGGACCTCACCAGCTATGAGAAACTCCTCACTGCGGTTCTGGGACCTGTGGAAGTATCCGCAGACGCTCTCCATGGCAGGGGTGTAGATGAATCGGATGTCTGGGGCATCCCTCAAGGCACTGAACCCTTTGAACATCTGTCAGTGGATGAGGGGAAGAATCTTACTGACACAGTCCTCCCACTCCACATTCTTCCCTGAAGTCAGATAGCATCCTGAGATCACAGCTAACTTCCCTGCCAAACCGGTGGCCAGAGGCTTTTATTCTGACGGGGAAGAAGATGTTAGGAACTGCTGGGGCAAGAACTGAAGGGTTACCTTAGTCATCTTGATCTCATAACGCTGGTATAAAGCAGTCTCATTGACTTCTGCGGTCCCCACAAACTTGGCCCTGATGACTGCAAAAGAAGAGGGGAAATTTTAAAAAGTCAAAGGGACTGCAAGGGGCCAATACAAATAATCACAATACTACTAGCAAAGCACATACTTAAATAGGGATTGCTAGATGCCAGACAGCACCCTAGAGATTTATACATTTGTTAATTGCTTCATGTGTACGTTGAGTGCCAATTCTTGGCCAAGCACTGCTTCAACCCTTTTTCCTATATTCATCCTGTGTTCGTTCACACAACAAATATTTTAGAGCACCTGCTCCGTGCCAGGCACTGTTCTGGGTCTGTCTCTTATACACATCTAGATGTNTTCTTGGCCAAGCACTGCTTCAACCCTTTTTCCTATATTCATCCTGTGTTCGTTCACACAACAAATATTTTAGAGCACCTGCTCCGTGCCAGGCACTGTTCTGGGTGTCAGGGACACAGCAGGGAACAAAACACAGAAATCTCTCCCTTTGTGGAGCTCACAGTCTAGCTAGGAGAAGAGAGACTAAACACACGTGAAATAAGTTTGTGGGAAGTTAGAAGGTAGTAAGTGTGATAGGGAACTTCAGAGCTGGGTGAGGGGGATCAGGAGTACTAGGGGACAGGGGTTCGAGTTTTGAATAGGGTGGTCAGGGAAGGTCATCCTGAGAAGATGACATTTAAGGCAGCCACTTATGTGGATTCCTGGGGGGATGGGTATACCAGGCACAAGCAGCAGCCAGTATGAGGGCTCTGAGGTTGGTCTGGGCCTTGAGTAATCAAGAAAGTGTGAGGATGCAGAGCAGCTAAAGCAGAGTCAGTGTGCTTAGTGGAATTGTTCTAGAGGTGGGCACCCTTGTGTACCCTACTGAACGGAGAGGGAAACCAAAGCCGAGAGTGTGTGGGCAAGGTGGGCACACTCACCGACTTCGGAGTTGCAGAAGGCCGTCTGTGGGTGGGGTGGGACGCAGGTACAGGCTCGGCTGGGGGTCGTGAGCCACAGCAGCAACAGGAAGCCAGAGGCCATGGGTGCAAAGAGGGCCATGGTGCGTTCTGTGGGGG
>SJYV01024298.1:55184-94922 GCA_006410875.1 Neotragus pygmaeus | reverse complement strand
TATCCACGCGAGGGCGGGGTACCAGCAGCGGTAGGAAACCACAGGCCTCCAGGCTTCCTGGATGCATTACTCATCCGCCCACCATCCGTGGAGGCCAAGGGGCGGGCCCTGGGCTGCCGAAAAGGAGATGCATCCGTCTCCTCTCCCTCCCCCAGAGCCTCGCCCTGACCACCCCCTCCCCCGTCTCCACGTCAGGCACCATCCCTGCAGGCGGTCTCAGTGGAGGGTTACAGGCAGGATTCCGCCCAATGCAATTCCCTAAAGTCTCCAGAATCTAACTGATCACCCACATCCCCCCAAACCCCTCATGGGTGAAGCCCAAATGGTTCCTTCCTTCAATAAACACTTTAGTATGCAACTACTGTGGGGGGAGGCAGAGAGCAAACAAGTAGAAGCAGTGGAGGGAGATAGGGCAGGTGAATGGAGGAAGGATACAGTAGGGAAACTGAGGCACAGGCGGTTAAATGATTTATCCAAGCTCACAGTTAATAAGTGGCAGAACTGGGATTTGAACTCAGGTCGTAGAGCCAAAGCCTGGGTCTTAACCCCTCTCAGAAAAAAACAAAAACAGGCAAACAGAATTTATATAGCACCAATTCACTTCATGGAAAGGGAAATGGCAACCCACTCCAGTATTCTTGCCTGGAGAATCCCATGGACAGGGGAGCCTGGAAGGCTACAGTCCATGGGGTCGCAAAGAATCAGACACAACTGAGTGACTAACACAACTCACTTCAAGCTCATGATAAGCCTCTGAGATGGTTATTGATATTATTCCCATTTCCCAGAGGAGGCACAGAGGAACTGAAGAACTTTCCCAGGGCCACAGGGCATGGCTGGGATTTGAACCTAGGCTAACTAGTGCCAGGATCTTAACCCAGGCAGAGCACAGTCTTGGCAAGCAGGGAAGCTGCCAGTGAATGAATGAGCATTGGGGTGGGGGGAGCTGAAAGGTGGTGAAAGAGGCCAGTGAGTCAGTAGAAAACAGATCCCCTCCCATCCTGCCCTCCTCCTTCCCCACCAACCTTCCCATGCCCCTGGTGGGGGTGGGGTGAGACAGTCTGTCCACCAACTTCCAGATGCTGCCTGGATCTTCCCTGGGGTCCTGGGAAAGGGCTCTGAGGGCCAATTAACATCCTTGGTTAGTCCAGGGAGGACAGGCCAATAATAATAATGATAGCAGCCTCTTCCGGAGCACTTACTATATACTGTGCCCTGAAGCTTTCGTGTAATTCTGTCATCAGATCTCTGTTACCTCCTTGCTAATTAAGCTTGATTAAGTCAGCAAGGTTAGCACAACCATCACCATCACCAATACCGCCACAACAGAAACTACTGCCAGCACTAGGGAGTTCTTACTATTACTACACATCAAACACTGCTCTGAAATCTTTGTAGCTACTCTATCTGTCATCAATCCCGATCACCTCCTTGTCAATTAATAATGGCTAACCTAGGGATGTTAAAACCAATAATAATAATAGTGCTCAACACTTTTTGAGGATGGAGGCTTCTTGTGTGCCAGATACTAAAGCCAGCACAGGCTTTAGCATGCCAGTACTAAATGTTTTGTCTGAAATAGCTGTTGTGTTTCCTCACAAAATCTGTGAGTTAGAGACTGTTCATGTTCTCATTATCCAGATGAGGAAACTGTCAGACAAAGAGGTCGAGTGATCTGCCCAGGAATGAGTGAAGAAATGACTCTGGGTTAGGGGGGAGGTGGTGGCGGGGGGACTAGATAAGGGGGAAGAGACATAAACCAGGAATTTGGAGAAGCTGATTGTGAAAGTGGGGAGTGAGAGTGATGAGACGGGGGCTGAGTAAGTCGGTCGTGGGGCAAAGGGAGAAGTGAGGGCAGGGAAAGTCCTGCTGCAGCCCCTCACTAACCCTGCTTCTGACGCCAGCTGTTAGTCTGAAACCTGAGTCAGCACAGTTTTGCCCACTGTCTACACGTGAGGGGTTGTGTGGATGCAGGTTATTGTGCAGATCTCAAAACCGGTGGGGTTTCCTGGACGGGTAGTCCAGCTGGTGAGGCCACCTGGTGAGGTGGGTGTGGGGGTGGTGGGGTTCAGCTGGGTGTGCAGAAACCTGACAGTCCTCCCACACACCGAGTGCTTGGGCTTGATTGTGCCCTACGTACAGATCTGGAAACTGAGGCCTGGAGGGGGTTTAGTGACCTGCTTGGGGTTAAACATGGCCTTAGGAAGAGGAGAGGCCAAGATTGAAACCTAGGGCTGGCTCGGGGATATCAATGTTCAGAGATCCCTACAGGCACAGCATGTGTGGGCACACACAAACACACAGTATTGTGTTCAGGCTCAGGTCCAGAGAAAACAAGGTTTATAAAAGGGGCCTAAAGACTTCAGGGGGGAGTGTGCATGTGTGCTTACACACAGCATCCTGTTGTGTCTCTGCTTCTGAGGGTTGTGTGTGTGGTTTTAGGTGGTGTGTGCTCCTCTGTGTGGTGTGCAGTATGTGTGTGCTGTGTGTGCGGTGTGTACCTGAATGCTTTGGATAGCCCACTGTTTGTGTTGCTTCTGGAGTTGTATCTGCCTCTGTAAAGCAGGTCTGGGTTGCACATGGAATTAAGGGTTTGCTGTCACCTCTGAAAGCTGGGTGTGCGCCTGTGTTACATCACCTGCCATTTCTGCCTGGTTTGCCTGGAACGCTATCTAAAGCATCTTGGCAACAAGGTAACGACTCGGTGCTTCTCAGCACCCCATTGTGACGCCACTCATTTGGGAAATGAGGAAGGTGGGGGGGCGGTGGAGGGAGGGTGAGGCCTGAAGGTCAGTCGGTCACCCTGACTTTGCGGGCTTCCTGTGCCTGTGTCGGGAACTGAGAACCGCCACCACCCCAGCAGCCCCTCCGGGAATGCTGCTCTCTACCCTGTCACCCGTCGACACAGCAGAGGGAGAGCACAACCCTGCGCGTGCATCCATGTGTGGTGAGGCTGGGGTCAGCTAACTCAGTTCCCTCTACCCTGCCCAGGGTCGGGGGAAACTTGAGGTATTCCCACACCTAAATGTGTGTGTGCGTGCACATACACACCCCAGAGTGTTGTTCATGTACTTGAGGTTGTGGATGTCCCTGGTTGTGTACATGTCTGTTTGTATATATAGCAAGGCACGTTTTGTATGTATGTGTGTCCCTAGATACATTATGTTTGTGTCCAGGAGGGTGGTGTGTCTCTGTTGTGGGTCTCAGTGCTTCTGTGAATACCTAGAAGTGTGTGTACCTCTGGATGTAGGGTGGGTCTTTTCGTTTGGTGTGCATATGCCTAGGAATATTGCATGTGTATGTGAGTGTTGAATATGTACCCAGTTCTGTTGTATGTGCCTGTCACACTTGCGTGTGCCTCTGAGGGTTGTGTCTCAGTGTTGCACAGGTAAATCTTCATGTTATGTGTCCCTCTGTTCCATGGCTTTGGGTGAGGAGGGCTGTGTGTACGTCTGTGCCCAAAGGTATGGCCTGCATGTCTACAAGTATTGAGTGTATACTGCCGGGCTGGCTGGCTGGCTGTGTGGCCAGAAAGCAAGGCGTGCTCCAGAGCTTGTGTTGGCGGTGGGTCTTTCCATTGCCTGGGTCTCAGTGTGTGTGGGAACCTCTGGGTGTGGCAGTGGAGATCTGAGTTCTGAGGGTTTGTGTGTCTCTGGGTTGTGTGTGTGTGTGTGGAGGAGATGCACACACAAGACCTCCTGGCTGAGGGGTCCAGTTGCTACATGCTCACCACCACACCCCTACACACACACATGCACATACTCACTTCTCTATCATCCATCCATTCACTGTAAAAATAAACTTTCCCTTTTCCGGAAAAGTCCCCCACCCCTTACCCATGCCTCTGCCCGGGAAAGCAGAGGCGGGAAGTCTGGGACTTGGGGGTGGTGGAGGGAGGGACAGGCAGGCAGGGCTCTGGGTTGGAGTCTGAGCTCCCAAGTGCTGTGTGACCCCCAGCTGCTATCTGGCTATCTCTGACCCACCTCTTGTGGGAAAATGGCTCTCAGTGTGGCTCCCACTGGATGGGCTCCCCTCACCCCTGCCCTGACCACTGACCACCCTCTGCCTTTCCACCCTACTAGCTCAGCAGCACAACGTACCCTGTGGTTGTGAAGATGGGGCACGCACATTCTGGGATGGGCAAGGTAAGTCCCCAGGTGGGGTTTGGACCTGTGTGCTTGTAAATGATGCACTGTGCAGGTGTAAGTACAGGCATACCTCGTTCTATTGCACTTCCCTTTATTGCTCTTCACAGGTACCTTTTTTTTTTTTTTAACTGACACATATATATGGAATTTAGAAAGATAGTAATGATGACCCTGTATGTGAGACAACAAAAGAGACACAGACATATAGAACGAACTTTTGGCCTCTGAGGGAGAGGGAGAGGGTGGGATGATTTGGGAGAATGGCATTGAAGCATGTATACTATCATGTAAGAAATGAGGCACCGGTCTATGTTCAGTGCAGGATGCAGGATGCTTGGGGCTGGTGCATGGGGATGATCCAGAGAGACGTTGTGGGGTGGGAGGTGGGAGGGGGATTCAGGATTGGGAGCTCGTGTACACCTGTGGTGGATTCATGTCGATGTATGGCAAAGCCAATAGAGTATTGTAAAGTAAAATAAAGTAAAAAAAAAAAATTGAAGGTGCATGGCAACCCTGCATTGTCAGATGATGGCTATCATCTTTTAGCAATAAAGTATTTTAAAATTAAGGTATGTACATTGTTTTTTTAGATATGTATTGCACTTAACAGAATACAGTATAAACACAACTTTTATATGCACTGGAAAACCCAAAAATTTGTGACTTGCTTTATTATGACCTTCACTTTATCACGGTGGTCTAGAACTAAATCCATAGTATCTCCAAGAAAGTATGCCTATAGAAGTATATTGTGTATTCAGTGAATAAAATAATTCTGTATGTGTGCCCTTTATCTATTTGTATTTTCCACATATGCTGACATTTGTTGGCCCATTTTTCTATCCTGCACTCAGTCAGTTTTGTGTGTCCTGTTATTTGTTAGTGTTTCTAGCACTGTTTGTATGTAGGCAGGCCTCTGTTGAACAAATACTATGTCATCTTTTACTGAATGGGGTCTCGGGGTCCTGTGTGCTGTCCATCCATCTGATTTTGTCTGTGTGTCCATAGAAAGCAGACTTGTAATTTTATGTTTGTGTCCATGCTTCTGTTTATATATTGTATATACAATGGATTTTGTGTCTGGGTGCCCATATTCATATACTATATATACACACAATTGTCTCACAGCTTTATTGAGATATAATGCACGTACCATAAACTGACCCATTTAAGCTAAGAGTCTAAAAATCGGGTTGTATGTACTCATACCCCATGAGGTATCTGCATGCACATGTAAAACCCAGGAGACCCAGAATTAATACATGCTTGACTGCCTTGGGGGTATCCACTGAATTTCTGTGCATTCATCTCACCTGTGTCATTTGCCCCAAGGCACCCCTACTGCCCACTACTGCCCCATCCTAACCGGGCCCTGACTCCCACCCACTCCCACAGGTCAAGGTGGACAACCAGCATGACTTCCAGGACATCGCTAGTGTCGTGGCACTGACCAAGACGTATGCCACCACCGAGCCCTTCATTGATGCCAAATACGACGTACGCATCCAGAAGATTGGGCAGAACTACAAGGCCTACATGTGAGTGCAAAGACCAAGGCCTGGGGAGGGGGTCCCCATGCCCTGCCTTGTGCAGCCCAGGCCCCCTGAGCCTCTCTCGTGTCTCCTTTTGTTCTCCAGGAGGACATCAGTGTCAGGAAACTGGAAGACCAACACTGGCTCTGCGATGCTTGAGCAGATTGCTATGTCTGACAGGTGGGCGGCCTGACCTTAGTGGAGGCTGATAGGGGGAAGAGTGGCTGCCCAGACCAGGTACTGACAGGCTTTCTTGCTTTGCATTTTGGCAGGTACAAGCTGTGGGTGGACACGTGCTCAGAGATTTTTGGGGGACTGGACATTTGTGCAGTGGAAGCGCTGCATGGCAAGGATGGACGAGATCACATCATTGAGGTGGGAGCGCCCCAGAATTTGGTGGGGGCACAGATGCACTAGCAGGCGCAGGGCAGCAACACTCTGTGAAGCATGCAAGGGCCCAGAAAGCCCTGAATGAATGGCAATATGTAAAACTGTGAAGTGCCTTGTGAACTGGGATTTCCTTGGCAAGTGGCAAAATTCTTAGTAAATTCTAAACTGCTCTGTGAAACTTGGATATCTTTAGTGAATAGCAAAACGTTTGTTCAGTTATAATGTCTTCTGTGAACTCAGACACCATGGTGAATGACCAAGCACTTAGTAATCTTTAAAGTATTCCGTGAACTTTTACTTGGCTGACAGCAAAGAACTTTGTAAGCTATAAAGAACTTCACAGAGTGGTGGCTGATACTAAAGCATTCTGTGAACTGTAAAGTACCTTAAGAAGGTACTGCTTCATGAATAGCAAAGTGCTTTTAAAATTCTAAAGCTCTTTGTAAGCAGCAGTGTACCCAGTAAACAGTAAAGCAATTTGTAAACTGTAAAATACCTTGAAAGTTCAGAGTGCACGGTAAATGGTAGCGCTTTATAAATGGTAAGCATCTTGTAAACAGTGGTGCCTTTTGCAAAGTACTTTCTAAAGCCTAAACACACCATATATGCAACAGTCCTTTGTCAAGGACAAGGAACTTTGTATACTGTAAAGGAGCACATAAACCACAAAGTTCTTTGTAAAGGACAAAGCACCTAGCGAACTAGAAAGCAGGGATTGGCAAACTTTCTCTATTGAGGCCAGACTGTGTATTTTTGGCTTTGTAGGCCATATAATGTCTGTTGCAGCTCCTCAATTCTACAAGAGCAGCCACGGACAATATGGCAAGAAAGTAAAGGGGGTTGTGTTACCATGAAACTTGGTTTATGGACACTGAAATTTAAATTTCATATAGTTTTCTCAGGATATGAAATCTTTTGGTTTTGTTCTCAACCATTAAAAAATATAAAACCCACCCTTAGCCCAGGAGGCAGGGGGCGGAGGGGACTGTACAGAAACAGGTACTGGGCCAGATTTGGCCGGTAGGTAAGCCCTCATTTGCTCGCCCGTTTGTATATCCTAAGCTGTAAGGTATCGCGTAAAAGACAAGCCTTCCCACACTGCGTCATCAGTGCCTCTCAAGTCGAAGTTTGTTTCCTGGGCAGCTGCCAGTCGTGCCTCTTTCCAACTTTTCAAGCACTTTGTCATCCTTGCCCTCCCATGCACTTCCTGCTTCTCTCCTCACCAGACCCCCTCTCCTCCCCCAGGTGGTAGGCTCCTCCATGCCGCTCATCGGTGACCACCAGGATGAAGACAAGCAGCTCATCGTAGAGCTCGTGGTCAACAAGATGGCCCAGGCCCTGCCCCGGCAGCGGCAGCGGGATGCCTCCCCTGGCAGGGGCTCCCACAGCCAGGTCAGGCCCCTGGCTCTGGCCCTCAGGGGCTAGATGTGGGCAGGCCAGCCCTTGGTCATGCTGTGTCATAGAGCTGATAACCAGCAGGCTAAGAGTAACACAGGGACACACATGTGTTGCGGCAATGACCAGCTTTTAAAAATTGCCCAATATTTAAAAAATTGATAAATAGTTGCTACCCTGACTTCCCTGAGTACCTCCTGACCCCTCCCCTGGGAAGAAATCCCCACCCCACCCCACAACCTGCCATCCCTCAGCTCAGCCACAAATGCGGCAACACCCAGCATACAGGGAACACGTGTCATTCTGATTGGCTGATGCCCCACTGGCTGGTAACTATTTTTAACCTCTCCTGCTCCACTCCTCTGCCGCAGACTCCGTCCCCAGGGGCCCTGCCCTTGGGCCGCCAGATCTCCCAGCAGCCCGCGGGGCCCCCAGCTCAGCAACGACCCCCGCCACAGGGTAAGTGAGGGGCCAGCTTTCTGGGCGCCTGGCAGCCTCCTACCTCTCACTGGCTTGCTCTCACATGTGTACTTTCTCTCTGTCCCTCAGGCGGCCCTCCACAGCCGGGCCCAGGCCCCCAACGCCAGGGACCCCCGTTGCAGCAGCGCCCGACCCCACAGGGCCAGCAGCACCTTTCGGGCCTTGGACCCCCAGCTGGCAGCCCCCTGCCCCAGCGTCTACCAAGTCCCACATCAGTGCCCCAGCAGCCTGCATCCCAGGCCACACCGCTGACCCAGGGTCAAGGCCGCCAATCCCGGCCAGTGGCTGGAGGACCTGGGGCACCTCCAGCTACCCGCCCACCTGCCTCCCCATCTCCCCAGCGCCAGGCGGGCCCCCCACAGGCTACTCGTCAGACATCGGTCTCTGGTCAGGCTCCACCAAAGGCCTCAGGAGTTCCACCGGGTGGTCAGCAGCGCCAGGGCCCACCCCAGAAACCCCCAGGCCCTGCTGGCCCCACACGCCAGGCTAGCCAGGCTGGTCCCATGCCTCGCACTGGGCCACCCACTACGCAGCAGCCACGACCCAGTGGCCCGGGCCCCGCTGGACGTCCCACCAAGCCACAACTGGCCCAGAAACCCAGCCAGGATGTGCCACCACCTGCCACTGCTGCTGCCGGGGGACCCCCACACCCCCAGCTCAAGTAAGAGGACCCCACAGCAGCCCTCACCTTGCTGCTCACAAAATGGGCTCCTGCACGTGGAGGGCAACCCTGGGATCCCCGGCTCCTCAGACCCCGGTCCTGCACAGGGTGCTAACAGCTCTCTCTCTGGTTCCAGTCTGAGCCAGACCCTTCCTGGTTCACAGAGACTCCTACCCTCCATCCCAGAGACTCCCCCTTTCAGTTCAGAATCCTCCCTGTAGGCCCTGGGAAAACCCTCCAGCCCAGCTCCTCTTGGCCTACCCCAGAAGCCTTGCTAACCCTTCTTCAGTACTTCCCTGCCCAACTCATTCTTCTCCTACCCAACCTCCCTGCAACCGAACCCCCAAACTCCTCCCAGTCCAATGCACAATCCTCCTAAATTACTTCACTTTCCAGTCGTCCTCCTCCTTTCTCTAGAGTCTAGGCTCCCTTCTGGTCCATCTGAGTCTCCTCCCAAATCACACTATCCTCTCTGCCTCTTCTGGTCCATTCCAGACCTCCTCCATTACCTCAAAAGCCCTCCCTGCCCCATCCAACTGCTCCCCCATCAGATCTTCCCCTTCCAGCCTGTCCTTGGTCCAAGCCCTACACCACACCTCTTTCTGGACTCCTTACCCTTGGACTAGAAACCTTCCTGCCCATCATCACGTTATAGCAAACACCTCCCAATCTGGTCTAGAATTCTGAGAAGATTCAGCCCAGAACTCTTCTCATACATCCCAGGCTTCCTCACCTTGGATCCAGATCCTCCCACCCAGCCCAGGACCTGTCTCTTATACACATCTTAANATATGCTGACATTTGTTGGCCCATTTTTCTATCCTGCACTCAGTCAGTTTTGTGTGTCCTGTTATTTGTTAGTGTTTCTAGCACTGTTTGTATGTAGGCAGGCCTCTGTTGAACAAATACTATGTCATCTTTTACTGAATGGGGTCTCGGGGTCCTGTGTGCTGTCCATCCATCTGATTTTGTCTGTGTGTCCATAGAAAGCAGACTTGTAATTTTATGTTTGTGTCCATGCTTCTGTTTATATATTGTATATACAATGGATTTTGTGTCTGGGTGCCCATATTCATATACTATATATACACACAATTGTCTCACAGCTTTATTGAGATATAATGCACGTACCATAAACTGACCCATTTAAGCTAAGAGTCTAAAAATCGGGTTGTATGTACTCATACCCCATGAGGTATCTGCATGCACATGTAAAACCCAGGAGACCCAGAATTAATACATGCTTGACTGCCTTGGGGGTATCCACTGAATTTCTGTGCATTCATCTCACCTGTGTCATTTGCCCCAAGGCACCCCTACTGCCCACTACTGCCCCATCCTAACCGGGCCCTGACTCCCACCCACTCCCACAGGTCAAGGTGGACAACCAGCATGACTTCCAGGACATCGCTAGTGTCGTGGCACTGACCAAGACGTATGCCACCACCGAGCCCTTCATTGATGCCAAATACGACGTACGCATCCAGAAGATTGGGCAGAACTACAAGGCCTACATGTGAGTGCAAAGACCAAGGCCTGGGGAGGGGGTCCCCATGCCCTGCCTTGTGCAGCCCAGGCCCCCTGAGCCTCTCTCGTGTCTCCTTTTGTTCTCCAGGAGGACATCAGTGTCAGGAAACTGGAAGACCAACACTGGCTCTGCGATGCTTGAGCAGATTGCTATGTCTGACAGGTGGGCGGCCTGACCTTAGTGGAGGCTGATAGGGGGAAGAGTGGCTGCCCAGACCAGGTACTGACAGGCTTTCTTGCTTTGCATTTTGGCAGGTACAAGCTGTGGGTGGACACGTGCTCAGAGATTTTTGGGGGACTGGACATTTGTGCAGTGGAAGCGCTGCATGGCAAGGATGGACGAGATCACATCATTGAGGTGGGAGCGCCCCAGAATTTGGTGGGGGCACAGATGCACTAGCAGGCGCAGGGCAGCAACACTCTGTGAAGCATGCAAGGGCCCAGAAAGCCCTGAATGAATGGCAATATGTAAAACTGTGAAGTGCCTTGTGAACTGGGATTTCCTTGGCAAGTGGCAAAATTCTTAGTAAATTCTAAACTGCTCTGTGAAACTTGGATATCTTTAGTGAATAGCAAAACGTTTGTTCAGTTATAATGTCTTCTGTGAACTCAGACACCATGGTGAATGACCAAGCACTTAGTAATCTTTAAAGTATTCCGTGAACTTTTACTTGGCTGACAGCAAAGAACTTTGTAAGCTATAAAGAACTTCACAGAGTGGTGGCTGATACTAAAGCATTCTGTGAACTGTAAAGTACCTTAAGAAGGTACTGCTTCATGAATAGCAAAGTGCTTTTAAAATTCTAAAGCTCTTTGTAAGCAGCAGTGTACCCAGTAAACAGTAAAGCAATTTGTAAACTGTAAAATACCTTGAAAGTTCAGAGTGCACGGTAAATGGTAGCGCTTTATAAATGGTAAGCATCTTGTAAACAGTGGTGCCTTTTGCAAAGTACTTTCTAAAGCCTAAACACACCATATATGCAACAGTCCTTTGTCAAGGACAAGGAACTTTGTATACTGTAAAGGAGCACATAAACCACAAAGTTCTTTGTAAAGGACAAAGCACCTAGCGAACTAGAAAGCAGGGATTGGCAAACTTTCTCTATTGAGGCCAGACTGTGTATTTTTGGCTTTGTAGGCCATATAATGTCTGTTGCAGCTCCTCAATTCTACAAGAGCAGCCACGGACAATATGGCAAGAAAGTAAAGGGGGTTGTGTTACCATGAAACTTGGTTTATGGACACTGAAATTTAAATTTCATATAGTTTTCTCAGGATATGAAATCTTTTGGTTTTGTTCTCAACCATTAAAAAATATAAAACCCACCCTTAGCCCAGGAGGCAGGGGGCGGAGGGGACTGTACAGAAACAGGTACTGGGCCAGATTTGGCCGGTAGGTAAGCCCTCATTTGCTCGCCCGTTTGTATATCCTAAGCTGTAAGGTATCGCGTAAAAGACAAGCCTTCCCACACTGCGTCATCAGTGCCTCTCAAGTCGAAGTTTGTTTCCTGGGCAGCTGCCAGTCGTGCCTCTTTCCAACTTTTCAAGCACTTTGTCATCCTTGCCCTCCCATGCACTTCCTGCTTCTCTCCTCACCAGACCCCCTCTCCTCCCCCAGGTGGTAGGCTCCTCCATGCCGCTCATCGGTGACCACCAGGATGAAGACAAGCAGCTCATCGTAGAGCTCGTGGTCAACAAGATGGCCCAGGCCCTGCCCCGGCAGCGGCAGCGGGATGCCTCCCCTGGCAGGGGCTCCCACAGCCAGGTCAGGCCCCTGGCTCTGGCCCTCAGGGGCTAGATGTGGGCAGGCCAGCCCTTGGTCATGCTGTGTCATAGAGCTGATAACCAGCAGGCTAAGAGTAACACAGGGACACACATGTGTTGCGGCAATGACCAGCTTTTAAAAATTGCCCAATATTTAAAAAATTGATAAATAGTTGCTACCCTGACTTCCCTGAGTACCTCCTGACCCCTCCCCTGGGAAGAAATCCCCACCCCACCCCACAACCTGCCATCCCTCAGCTCAGCCACAAATGCGGCAACACCCAGCATACAGGGAACACGTGTCATTCTGATTGGCTGATGCCCCACTGGCTGGTAACTATTTTTAACCTCTCCTGCTCCACTCCTCTGCCGCAGACTCCGTCCCCAGGGGCCCTGCCCTTGGGCCGCCAGATCTCCCAGCAGCCCGCGGGGCCCCCAGCTCAGCAACGACCCCCGCCACAGGGTAAGTGAGGGGCCAGCTTTCTGGGCGCCTGGCAGCCTCCTACCTCTCACTGGCTTGCTCTCACATGTGTACTTTCTCTCTGTCCCTCAGGCGGCCCTCCACAGCCGGGCCCAGGCCCCCAACGCCAGGGACCCCCGTTGCAGCAGCGCCCGACCCCACAGGGCCAGCAGCACCTTTCGGGCCTTGGACCCCCAGCTGGCAGCCCCCTGCCCCAGCGTCTACCAAGTCCCACATCAGTGCCCCAGCAGCCTGCATCCCAGGCCACACCGCTGACCCAGGGTCAAGGCCGCCAATCCCGGCCAGTGGCTGGAGGACCTGGGGCACCTCCAGCTACCCGCCCACCTGCCTCCCCATCTCCCCAGCGCCAGGCGGGCCCCCCACAGGCTACTCGTCAGACATCGGTCTCTGGTCAGGCTCCACCAAAGGCCTCAGGAGTTCCACCGGGTGGTCAGCAGCGCCAGGGCCCACCCCAGAAACCCCCAGGCCCTGCTGGCCCCACACGCCAGGCTAGCCAGGCTGGTCCCATGCCTCGCACTGGGCCACCCACTACGCAGCAGCCACGACCCAGTGGCCCGGGCCCCGCTGGACGTCCCACCAAGCCACAACTGGCCCAGAAACCCAGCCAGGATGTGCCACCACCTGCCACTGCTGCTGCCGGGGGACCCCCACACCCCCAGCTCAAGTAAGAGGACCCCACAGCAGCCCTCACCTTGCTGCTCACAAAATGGGCTCCTGCACGTGGAGGGCAACCCTGGGATCCCCGGCTCCTCAGACCCCGGTCCTGCACAGGGTGCTAACAGCTCTCTCTCTGGTTCCAGTCTGAGCCAGACCCTTCCTGGTTCACAGAGACTCCTACCCTCCATCCCAGAGACTCCCCCTTTCAGTTCAGAATCCTCCCTGTAGGCCCTGGGAAAACCCTCCAGCCCAGCTCCTCTTGGCCTACCCCAGAAGCCTTGCTAACCCTTCTTCAGTACTTCCCTGCCCAACTCATTCTTCTCCTACCCAACCTCCCTGCAACCGAACCCCCAAACTCCTCCCAGTCCAATGCACAATCCTCCTAAATTACTTCACTTTCCAGTCGTCCTCCTCCTTTCTCTAGAGTCTAGGCTCCCTTCTGGTCCATCTGAGTCTCCTCCCAAATCACACTATCCTCTCTGCCTCTTCTGGTCCATTCCAGACCTCCTCCATTACCTCAAAAGCCCTCCCTGCCCCATCCAACTGCTCCCCCATCAGATCTTCCCCTTCCAGCCTGTCCTTGGTCCAAGCCCTACACCACACCTCTTTCTGGACTCCTTACCCTTGGACTAGAAACCTTCCTGCCCATCATCACGTTATAGCAAACACCTCCCAATCTGGTCTAGAATTCTGAGAAGATTCAGCCCAGAACTCTTCTCATACATCCCAGGCTTCCTCACCTTGGATCCAGATCCTCCCACCCAGCCCAGGACTCCCCCACTCCTCCTGAGAATCCGTCAGGGTCCAGGCCTGTGCTGCTGGGTGGGAGGGTAACAGGCACAGCCCCAGGACGAGAGGGGCAGGGCTGGGGCCGGGCCTGGGGTAACGTTTTGTTTCTCTCCCCCTCCTCCCTTCCTCTTCCCCCTTCCTCCCACGCCTCCACCTTGTTTCTCTCTAGCAAATCCCAGTCTCTGACCAATGCCTTCAACCTTCCAGAGCCAGCCCCGCCCAGGCCCAGCCTTAGCCAGGACGAGGTGAAAGCTGAGACCATCCGCAGCCTGAGGAAGTCTTTCGCGAGCCTCTTCTCCGACTGACACCCTACCCTGAGAACCCCCAAAACCCTGGGCAACCCCTGTCTGGGCCTTGAATCTATTTCTCACTTTTGGAAATATCATCCCTTGAGAAGTCCTCTCCTGGATCGTCAAGATCCCTCTTCTCACCCCTCAGAATGCTCAAGTCCCTGGGGAATCCTCACTGCTCATCCTAAATCCAGTCCTCACATTTGGAATTCCCACATCCTTTGAAAAACCCATTCTCAGTCATCTCAAGAACGACTTCTCAGTTTTAGAACCTCCAGATCCCTGAAGACCTCAACCCCTGGTGCCCTCCAAGTGCATTTTCCTTCCTGAAAGCTTCCAAACACCAGGCAACCACTCCTGGAGCCCTGAAATTCCTGGAAAACCCCACTTTTGCCCCCAAATCTCTTCAGCGCACCTTGTTCCCCAGCAAAATTTTCCCAATCCTTAAGAAACCCCTCCCTTTGATACCCTTTCTTTGGCTTTCCCATCTCTGGGGATCCACCTGTACAACTGTCCCCACCAAGCCCCTCAAGGTTTTCCCTTTGGTCCTCCCCCCACCAACCCCATTCAACACACTGAGAGCTCCTCCCACTGCTAGGACCCCTCAGTTCCCCAGGGACCCCTGCCTCACTTTCCTGCCTCTGACAGCTGTCTTTAAATATGCAAACTCCACCCATCCTCCCAGCATCCTGTGCACACAGAAGGCCAGTGGTCTCCCACTACCCCACCTTTGCCGTGATGTCTGTGTCTGTGACTGACGTGGCCTCCTCTTGTGCCTGTGCTTGGCATATGTGGTCCTCGTTCATCGTGCCGCCTGTGGTGATGCGTGCAGTGGCACTGTTTGTGTGATCCGCACCTCCCCCCAAACTCCACCCTTGCCTGGACTCACCCTCACCCCTCAGCGGCTCTGAACCCCATGAGAAGAGTCGGGAAGCAAAATAAACAAGCAAAGGCCCAGCAGAATTCTGTGCTTCTTGGTGAAGAAAGAGGGGGGTCCTTGAATGGTGGAAAGGAGACAGACGGGACCCCTAAATCCACATGGGGTGCTGGGACCCCAAAATCCAGTGGAAGGCACATCAGGCACAAGTTACAGAGAGGTGCTCAGTGGAATTCTTGCCACAAACCCCAGCCATTGGAGATGGAGGAGCTCCTGAATTTTAAAAGTATCCCCAAAGCCAAGAGGAAACCAAATTATGGGTTTGGTCTTCAAGGGTCCCCCAGTTCCAGAGGAACTGGAAAAGTACATGGGCACTCCCTCATCTCCCAGGGCAGGGATGGGGGATCCTGAGGCAGTATCAGGGCAGAGGCAGAACATTGATTGGTTGGTGGGAAGGGCTCCTTGGCAGGAAGCTGAGATGGGCTCCCTGGTGGCTGGGGGTGGGGCCTAAGGAACAAGGCGGGCTGCGCTGAGTAGGCAGGCAGGCAACTCATCAGCCTGGGTACGGTGCAAGGAGGGTTCGGAGGCACTCCGCTCAATCTTGGGGAGTGACCGCTGCAGCAGCTCAATCGTGGCCAGGATCTGGGGGCAGGGGCGGGTGAGGAGGGGGTGTCCAGAGCCGCGTGGGCATCTAAACACCCCCAAACCCCAGTCTAAAGGGGAAACACACACACACACATTGTACACTTTGGAGCCTTGAACACACACAGTTCACATTTGCTCCTCAGAGTCTCCCTCCCCAGGATGTCCAGCCCTCCTCCTCAGCCCACCTGGGGAAAAAGGGGCCGCTCCTCTCGCTGGAACTTCAAGCAGTCAGACAGCAGGCGCCTCATGGCCTTGGGGCAATTGCTGGAGATTTTGCTGAGGTCCGGGGACAGATAGCCACGGCCCACCATAAAGATAATCTGGGAGAGGGGACAGGAATGGGGTGATCTGGGCTGGGAAGCCCAGGGAATTCTGGGTCTTGAGGGACCTTGGGGACTCCTTTTAGGAAAACTGGGGTATTCTGGGTATTGGGGCCCAGATGACTGTGGGTATCTGGTGGATCTAGAGATTCTGGGTCCCTGAGGACTTGGAAGGATTTTCTGCTTAACAGAACAGAAGGATTTAAGCTTGGGGGAATCAAAGATGGTTAAGTGTCTGGGGCCCAAAAGATTAAGGGTCCACAGGTTTCCAGGGGGCTTAGGGGCCTGGAAAGAACTGAGCCTGGGGGAAACATGAAGTTCTGGGTCTGGAGGGAGTTAAAGGCTGGTAGTCCTCAGGAACCTGTATTTCTGTAGCGGTCCAGGGCTGAGAGGACTATGGGTCCAAGTGGCCTGCAGGACAGTGAGTGCTCAAGAACCAAAGACTATTGGTACCTGGAGCCTAGAGGATCTTGGGTTTCTGAGGGCCTGGGAGATTCTAGTCTTTGAACCTGGAGAAATATGAGAGTCTGGGGCCTAGAGTATTGTGGATTCAAGGGCCCTGGAGCTTGACAGATACCCAAGGCCTCAGTGATTGTGGGTATCTGTGGGGATTCCAGAAGCACAAAGGGATTGTTTCTGGGAGAAATGGGATTCTGGCCTTTGAGGAGTTTGAGTACCCAGGTCAGAGGACTGTATGTGTCTAGGGGTACTTTTCGGGACCTGGGGAATTCTGGGTATAGGGGACTCAGGAGACTCTGGACTTTGAGGACCCAGAGAAGGAGTCTGAGAGTCCTCAGCTCTGAAAATTTGGGGTCTCTGGGGGCAGAGTGGTATTCGTGGTCTGTGCAAAGGAGATCTGAGGTTTGGAGACTAAGGGGATCCCTTGGCCTGGGATAAAGTGGGTAAGGTATGGGGCTCACCTGGTCTCGGCTGCCAATGTGGCTGTAAGGCAGTGAGCCGGTCATGAGCTCATAGAGCACAACCCCATAGGCGTAGACATCTGACTGGAAGCTGTAGGGGTTCGGGTCCTGCATACGGATCACCTCAGCTGCCTTCAGCAGACCAGACCGGGCAGGAGGAATGTGTAGGTCAGCAAGTGACTGACCTGCAGGGCCAGATCCCACCAGCCACACTGAGTATAACTCAGAGCCGCCCCCACGAGGTAAAGCATGAGTGACCCAGACACCCACACCTGGTGCAGGAAACCCTGGCCCCACTCCGCCTTCCACATCTTAGCTCAGCAGCCCATGTCCCTATACACCCCCAGTCCAGCCTGGTCCAACTCACCATCCATAGCACAGAGCCTGAGGGTTGCTCCAAGGGCTGGGCCCCACTCCACCGTGTCTTTACTGTGGCCAGGCCGAAGTCCCCGATCTTCACCGTGAGCCCCTCGTGCAGGAAGATGTCCACTGGGGTTAAGGGCCACTATAGGGTCTCCCAATAGCCATGCTTCTTGCCCTGACTGGGAGGCTCTCACTGACGCCTCCACACCAGTCACTGCCTCTAACCCTGACCGGAAGCCCCCCAATGTCACACAAACTAGCTACAATCTTGACTCGGAGGGGAGCTCTAATTAACACTCTCTATACTTGGCTCCCCTGCGACTCCTGACTAGGAAGCTCTTCTCATGGCACCCACACTCACCATGCTTGTGACACCGATCAGGAACTCCCATAATGCCTTCCACCACTGTCACTCCTCAGACCCTGACCAGAGTCCCAAAGACCACCACCTGAACCAGCCACAACTCTGACACCTGGCAAAGGGAAATGCAACAGGTGCCCCTCCCTGTTTGCCCCCAGAACCCCCCCCCCCACAAGACCCATCCCTCTAAGTCCTCATCCTGTTTGATGCCNTCCTTGTCTTACTAATCATCAAATCTTCAGTTGCCATTGTCACAGAACTATACATTCCTATACATTTAGAGTACTAGAAATTACTCTAAAATCTACAAAATGAAGTAAGTGCTAACATTTCTAAAAGAGCCTTCATTGTAAGAAAATTAAAAATCATTTTCATGTAGTGCTCAAAATTAATCTGTTGATATTTCATATGTTTAAAGATTGTATCTTTGCCAGATGAATTTAAAGAGAAGTTTCTGTCTTTTGCATCAAGAATCAGTCTGATTAAAAAACTCATTTAATGAACTAATTCTGGAATAGATGGAATTTCTTTCATGAGCTTATGACATATTCATCATGCATATCTTAGGAAACTCTTCTTTAATGAATCACTGTTTTTTCAAAGTGTAAAAATGACACTATCATGAAGCTCTTTGGTTTTTTGTTTTTTTAATTTATTTTATTTTACTTTACAATACTCTATTGGCTTTGCCATACATCGACATGAATCTACCACAGGTGGTAGAGCTCAAATAGGCTAATGGTCATAATTATGTTTCTTCGTTTGAATTTTTTTAAAAGGAATTGGACCAATAGGGAGAGACAGCTGTCCTTATGGTGAAGATCACTGTAGATGATTATTCTTTGTTAAGTTTCACCTATTTGTCTACAGCCANGGTAGAGCTCAAATAGGCTAATGGTCATAATTATGTTTCTTCGTTTGAATTTTTTTAAAAGGAATTGGACCAATAGGGAGAGACAGCTGTCCTTATGGTGAAGATCACTGTAGATGATTATTCTTTGTTAAGTTTCACCTATTTGTCTACAGCCACAAACAAATCTCAGGACAGGCTAAACAATTAAAAAAAAAATCTGTTAAAAAGAAATATTGTATGTATCCTAAAAATATTGCATAACATCCCTTCTATGCAGAATCTAAAATGAAATGAAACAAATGAACTTATTTACAAAACAGACTTACAGAAAACAAACTTATGGTTGCCAACCAGGGAAGAATAGGAGTAAGAGATAGTTAGGGATTTGGGGATGATACATACACATTGCTGTATTTAAAATGGATAACCAACAAGATCCTGTCCATAGCACAGGAAACTGCTCAACGTTATGTGGCAGCCTGGAGAGGAGGGAAGTTTGGGGAAGAAGGGATACATGTATATGTATGGCTGAGTCCCTTTGCTGTTCACCTGAAACTACCACAATATTGTTAATGAGCTATACTCTAATATAAGATAAAACATGTTAAAAANTTGAAGGCTAATGAAAGGATTGCAGACATATTACTAGTGATGATGGATGGAGGCTGGAGAGGGTTAAAGAGGAGGAATGTGAGAATCCTCAACATTCTCCTATTGGGTTAGACATTGATCCAGAATAAGGAAAGCGAGAAATGAGCCGTGTCTTCACGCATTCCCCGTTGTTGGTAAGGAATGGGCATCGGATATCTTAAAGAGATTAAGAAGAACTCCACAAGACAGGTATCAAAACCCAAGCTACATTCGGCCCGGCTCCGCCCACCGAGGGCCTTCCAGCTTTGCGCAGGCGCGCTGCCACACGCGACGGGCGAAACCATCCCCCGCAGCCTTGCACCATTCCAATCCTCCCCCCCACGCTGTCGACAATGGTTTCGCCCCGGGTCAAACCACTCCTCCGGTTCCGGGTGGGGGGCGTCAGGGCCCAGGCGCAGTCATCCTGGAGCTGAGCTTTCATTCCCGGCTCCCTACCCGTGCCCGACAGTAGCTCCAGAAACCTAACCCTACCGGGCCCGCCCTCACCTGTCACGCCGCTACAGCCGCCGCCGCCTCCATCTTGGGCCTGTCTTCTTGTTTCCTTACAGAGTCCACCTCCACCGCCCCTCGGACTTTGGCCATTGGCTCCGAAGGATTCAGCCCTCCATCCTTATTGGATTAGGTACACGCCTGTCAAGGCAGGGCCGGCGGAATGTGGGTCGTGTTCCGGATTAGGAGAGGCTGCCTGAAACGTCAGGGTCTAGGGCAAATTCACGCGTCTGGATTCGCGCAGGCGCAGTCGGGAAAAGACCTGTGTGCCAAGGGTTTTAACCCCAGTCTTGCCGTAATGGAATAAGGCAGGGCTCTTATTTTTTTGGTCACTTGGGGCTGACTTTAGGGGTTCCCGAAAATGGGTGGGGGCTCCTTAAGCGCACTTTTTGCTCCAGTGACCCAGCGCCCTAAGTACCATTCCTGGGTCTCAGTTTTACCGTCTTTGAAATGGGTTGGAATCACACCAAACATCTGCAACGTTTTCCAATTGAGAGGCTGTAGTCATAGCTTTTGGTAACAGCGAGTCTCTAGTGTGGCCGGAGCTGGAGGTCTTACCCTAGGAGTGGCGGTCTGCTGTTTGAGGAGGCTTCCTTCCTTTAGGAATGGAGTTGATAAGGGTTTTGAAAGACTAATCCTAGACGTGTAGGGGAATTGTGGACCTGGAATGGTGCATAACACTGGGAAGCATGTGGAGGTATTGTAGGGTAAACACAAAGTTTTTAAAAGTCAAATTGTCTCTGGTGTCACAAATGAGACTTTCCATCTTCCCTTTTCTTGGTGTAAATTCCCTTAGAAAACTTTCAATTGTAAATTTTTTCTCCCTCCCTTCAAGATGTATGTAACTCCTTTTTTAAAAAAGCTAAATAGGCCTCCTACCAGTTTTACAACTCAGGAATGTCGTTCTTGAGGCCCTGGGAGCCATCTCTTTGAAATGTAAATGTAAGTGGAGATAGCGCCCTATCTTCTGGTCCCTAGGAATTTGACCTAGGCGGCTGGCTCCAAGTCGCTGTTTGTCAGAGAGATACGTGTTTTGTTTTTCCTTTGCCTAAAGGCAGATGGCTACACCAATAACCAGGTAGATTTGAGATGAACTGTGTAGCAAATAGTGCTGTCAAGTTCTCTTGAAGGCAAGTTATCATGTCTTAAGAACTTGTATGAAATGGGTTGTATCTGCCTGGCTATATAAAAGGATGAGGTTACTTTCTCCTAAATCACTTTAGTGAATTGTTTGTGATACACTTCACTGTCTGTTTTAATGCTTACTCAATAATAAAACCAGTTCATTCTTTTCTACCTTTGTGGAGAGAATTCATTGAGTTGGCACGAGATTTTAATTATTCCCCAACATCATGAACATGGCCTGTTATGTTTGAAGTGACCACCTTCTCCCCTTGGTAGCATCAACATTTCCTCTGCAGTGAAATGGGAACATCAGAGAAAGGGTATTATGTGAGGGGATCTCAACATGCTTCTACTTGTATTTATTTGAGGGCTTTCTCCATCTGTAAGAAGAGAAAACAGATGTATGGCTTACTGGGCTGCCATATAACCCCCATTTCCCATCACCCCTCTTCTATTCAGATCTTCATTCAATGACTAAGATTAAGACTGACAATACCATGCACTGATGAAAATGTGGAGCAACTGGAACTTTCATACATTGCTTTTGGGAGTGTAAAATGTTACACCACTTTGAAAGCAGTTTGGCAGCTTCATATAAAGTCAAACATAGATACATCATGCAGTCCAGCAATTTCACTCCTAGGTATTTACTTTAAAAAAAGGAAAAAACAATGAAAACAAATATGTCCAATGGTGTGCTGGTAATTGTTTACCAACCAGCTCTCTAGGGGAATAAAGCTCTAATTTTAGCGATTGCCAACTATGGTATAAATACTCCCATCTTGGCTTATTTCAAATTGTGTACAAATATGACATCACAGAACCAGAGTTGAGAAGAGATTGGCAAAATTGACTGTAGTGAGCCAGCCACAGCATACTACTGCAATATGTTCACACACCAAAAAACTTGTGCTCAAATGTTCATATTGGCTTTCTTTAAAAAAAAAATTTGTTTATGTATTTGATTGTGCCAGGCCTTAGTTGCAGCAAGTGAGTTCTTCTATCTTCGTTGTGGCAGGCGAGATCTTTTGTTGTAGCATTTGAACACACGGTTGCAACATGTGGGATCTAATTCCCCAACCAGGGATGGAACCTGGGCCCCCTGCATTGGGAGTGTAGTCTTTGCCACTGGACCATCAGGGAAATCCCACATTAGCTTTCTTCATGATAGCAAAAAACTGGAAACATCTCAGAAGTCCAACAACTTAAGAACTGACAAACACAACAATGGGATCATAAATACTATTTACCAAATGAAAGAGACAAACTACTTCTATGAAGCTCATAAACATAAGGTTGAGTGAAAGAAGCCACAGACAAAAGAGAAATGCTGTTATTATTCCATGTGTATGAAATTCTAAGCCAGGAAAAGTAATCTGTGGTGAAGGAAATCAAACTCGTCTTGGGGAAGAATGATTGGAATGAGCATGAAGGAGCTTTTGGAGGTGATTGGGCTGTTCAGTATGCATTTGTCAAAACTCATTTAAATCTGTACTGGAAATGGGCATGTTTATTTATTATATTTTAGTTTTATTTTTGGCTTCATGAGGTCTCAGTTGCTTCACATGGGAACTTTGTTGGGGCATGCAGGCTCAGTAGTTGAGACACACAGATTCCCTAGTTGTGGCTTGCAGGCTCAGTAGTTGTGGCCCTGTGGGCTTCCTTGACCCTCACATATGGCATCTTAGTTCCCTGACCAGGGACAGAAACCACATCTCCTGCATTGGAAGAGGGATTCTTAACCACTGGACCACCAGGGAATTTCCTGAAAATGAGCATATTTATTGTATGTAAAATATACCTTGATTTTAAAAAATTCATTGCAAAAAAAAAGGACTTCAAACGTACTTCTAAACGTTTGATTTATAAATTCTAATTGGTTAGAGGATTTTTAAAAAAATTCTCTATTCTGAAATTGAATCCCTGGACCAAGCACCCCATTTCCCACTGCAGGAGCCCTGGCGGCAACCTCAGCACTACATAGGGTCAGGAACAACTTCAGTTGGAGCTCAGTGAAGGGCTCCAAAATGCTTACCAAGAGAAAGAATAATTTCATTGATGAGGAGAGTGTATTTTAAATTTCATTTCATCTAAATATTATTTACTTTGTTTAAAAACTAATTTCTAGGCAGTATTTGAACACAGATTTCTGACTCCGTTGCTCAACATTTACAAAAAGATGAGCACAATTCCAGGGTAAGCTCACTGCACAGGTGCTGTGTAGGGAGCGGGGGGAGGGGAGGCTCACTCAAGGGTAATCCTTTCTCTCNGCAGTATTTGAACACAGATTTCTGACTCCGTTGCTCAACATTTACAAAAAGATGAGCACAATTCCAGGGTAAGCTCACTGCACAGGTGCTGTGTAGGGAGCGGGGGGAGGGGAGGCTCACTCAAGGGTAATCCTTTCTCTCCAGAGTCATAGGCTCACTCAAAACCCATCCCAAACTAACACGACTTCAGTCATGTACTTCACATGTGACTGCGTATACATTTTGCTAAGCGACAATTCAAAATTTGCTAGGTGTCCCAAAGCCCTGACTCAGCGCCCTCAACTGTTGGCTCTTCTGAAGGGAGTCACTTTGAGCCCCAGCGTTTAGGTGTGAAAAGAGAGAGGCCATCCAGACCTAGGAGCCACTGACAGACCAGTAGTTAGGCATAGGAGGTGGGTTTGGGGCGGTCCCAGCCAATGGGAGGTGGTGCTGGACTGAGACTTGCTACTAACCAGCAATGTAATGTTGCTTTTAAATGATTGCCAATGCAATTGCAGTTGTTCCATCTACAGCAGAGTATGGAAATTTCCACTTTTGAATATTCCTTGAAGAGATTTTTTTTAATGTACAACCTTGGGGTAAGAGGTGTGGGAAATTTACAAGTGAACTGAAATGCTACTTGTAACATTAACATTCCTTATTAAAATGTCCTACAAAATGCAATGGGTGGTAATTTTAATTTGCTATCTCTGTGAACCAAATTGANTTTTTTTAATGTACAACCTTGGGGTAAGAGGTGTGGGAAATTTACAAGTGAACTGAAATGCTACTTGTAACATTAACATTCCTTATTAAAATGTCCTACAAAATGCAATGGGTGGTAATTTTAATTTGCTATCTCTGTGAACCAAATTGATGGAAACCACACTATTATAAACCAACAGACAGGATTCTTAATTTTTTTTAAGTTCTTTATATTATATATATATACTTCTGTTTTTGTAAAATCAAACGTGTAGTTTTATATATTTCCAAACCCAAGGATCAGATGAGTTTTTAAAAAGATAAATTATTTCTCAATAAAGCTGGGTAAAAAAATAAACCAAATAACAGCCTTGTAATTTAAGTTTACTCTGATAAGGAAATCCTTTGGTGGGTATGTTTATTTCTCAGTAATAAAGCAAAACTCAAATATGAAAATACTTAATAGTTGAGCAAAGGGATCAATATAAATCTACAAACTGATCAGTGGCGCCATCTTTGAGACACCATAAACAATGACACACACCTCTGACCCTCCATGGTAGCTCCCTCCGTAGGGACTGCAATTCAATATTGTCAGCAATTATTTTTTTAATTTAATTAATTAAACAAAAAGCAATTTCCCAAAAGGAAGTGGTCCTGAAATGTCTGCTTTTGGTTTTCATCAGAAATGCATTTGGTAAAAAAAATTCTCAAGGTTAGCATATTTATTCCAAACACATGTATGCTGATCCGCAGGCCCATCAAGGGTGAAAAAAAAGAGTTTAATATCTGTAGGTTTACCTCACAGTTATTCAATACATTTTTATCCAATTTGTAAAATCTTTGTAAATTAGATTTCAGATAAATATGCTCCAAATAAATTTTCATTATTTCTGCATAAATGACCAACATGTGGTCTTTGCTATATCATTTTTGACATATGTATTATATTTAGTCATTTGTGTATATAAAAGGGGATGGCTTCCCTGGTGTCTCAGACTAAAGAATTCACCTGCAATGCAGGAAACTTGGGTTCGACCCCTGGGTGGAGAAGATCCCCTGGAGAAGGGAAAGGCTACCCATCCCAGTACTCTTTCCTGGGAAATCCTGTGGACCAAGGAGCCTGGCGGGTTACAACCCACAGGATCGTAAAACATCAGACATGACTGAAACCATTTAGCACACACGTGTATATAAAAATTCCTCATAGTTTTTGTGCTACCCATATGAATGTTGTGTCACATCATGTGGTAGGAGAAAATCAATTCTGAAGTTACCCAGAATGCCTTAGGAGTTGACCTTTTGTCTAATCGGAGTGTGTGAGTATCTCCATGTCCTAGTAAGCGATAGTGTGACCTTGGATGAATTATTTCCTTTCTCTATGTCTCGGTTTCCTTATCTTTAATATATTTTTAAAAAGTACTTCCGTGATAGAGTTGTCGTAAAATTCTGTGAACTAATCTATATCAAACTATATCAAGTGCCTGGTGCATACTGGCTGTGCAGTAATTGTTACCTATTCCTATTATCACTATCATCACTGCTGATATTAGTAAAATATCAAAGCAAAGATCTTAGCCCCTTGGCAGAACTTGATGTATGATCCAAGTTCAAGGATTCTCACAGGATTACAATAGATTAAATATCTCCAAGAATCCAGTACGAAGGCTAGTTTCATTTCAGAAGGCTCATTCCCAGCACTGACAGATGTTTTAGCAATCCTGGTGGCCTGCAGTTATCCTGCTTAGCCAGTGCTATGGCCTTCAGAAGCTCTGCTCCTTTCTTTCCCTTTCCTTTCCTTTTCCCAGATACCCTATAAAGTTTCCTGTTATCCTAATTTTCTTGGAGTTTTTATCAAAATAAGTATCAGATTTTGTTATGTATTTTTCTGCATCTCTTTAGGTTATTATGGTTTTCTTTTCTACTTTGTCATTGTGGTAATTGTGAATCACATTAATTGCTTCTCAAGTGTTAAACCAATTCTCCATTCTTGGGATAAATCCCACTTGGCCACAAGGTAATACGATTTTAACATATTATGGAATTCTATTTGCCCAAATTTTGTTTACAAATTTTGTCTATATTACTGAGGGATATTAGTGTGTAGTTTTCTTTTCTGGTAATGTCATTGTCTGATTTTAATATGAGGATAATGCTGACCTTATAGGATGAGTTGGGAGGTATTGTCACCTCTTCAATTTTTTGGAAGAGTTTGTGTAAAATTGTTATTTCCTCTTTAATATTTAGTCGATTCACCAGTAAAGTCATGGCCTGGAGATTTTCGTCCAAAGTTATTGCCATAAAATGGTTCATAATATTGCCTAATTATCTTTATTAATATCTGTAGAACCTGTAGTTATGTCACCTCTTTCATTCCTGATTTTTGTAAGTGGTGCCTTTTTTTCTCAGTTTATCTAGAGGTTTATCAAGTTTATTGATCTCAAAAAAACAACTTTTGATTTCATTGAGGTTTTTTTTTCTAATTTTTCAGTTTTCTGTTTCATTGAGTTCTCCTTTGATCTTTACAAATTTCTTCCTTCTGCTTACTTTGGGTTTAACTTGCTCCTCTTTTTCTAGTTGCTTAAGGTGGAAGCTAAGCTCATGCTCATCAATTTGAGATCTTTCTTCTTTCCTAATATAGGTTATTTCTTCTTAAATACTGCTTTTGCAGTATCCCACAAATTCTAAGATTAAAAAAATTTTCCTCTTGATTTCTCTTTGATCCATGGGTTATTTAGAAGTGTATTTTTAGTTCCCAAATATTGGGGGATTTTCCAAGGATCTTTTAGTTACTGGTTTCTGCCTATTGGATCTGTCCATTTCTGAAAGAAAGGTGTTTTAAATCTCCAAACTATGATAGTGGATTTAGAGGACACAGTAAGGAGATGGCCATCTGCAGCCAAAGAAAGAGGCCACAGGAGAAACCAAACCTGCCAACACCTTGATCATGGACTTTCAACTCCTAGAACTGTGAGAAAATAAATTTATGTTGTTTAAGTCACTTAGTCTTTTTTTGTTATGGCAGCCTGAACAGAATAATACATTTGTTCACATCTACTGTATTCCTGTTAATTTTCTGCCTACTTGTTCTATCACCTTTTGAAAGAAACATATTGAAATTTCTATTTCTTCTTGCATTTCAAACAGTTTTTGCTTCATGTGTCTTGATCCACGGTTATTAGGCACATAAATGTTTAGGATTGTTATGTTCTCTTGATTGACTACTTTATCATTATGAAATGACCTTTTCTGTGATATAGTATTTGCTCTGGAATCTACATTGTGTGATATTTATATAGTCACTTCACTCGTGTTCACTAGTGTTAGAACAGTGCATCTCTCCCCACTCTTACTTTTAACCTATTTCTGTTTTTATATTTAAAGTGTGTTTCTTGATACAAATGAACTTACTTACAAAACAGAAGAGACTCACAGACGTAGAAGATGAACTTATGGTGGCTGAGGGGGAAGGGATAGTTAGGGACTTTGGGAAGGTCATGTACACACTGCTGTATTTAAAATATATAACCTACAAAGACATACTGTATAACACATAGAACTCTGCCCAGTGTTATGTGCCAGTCTGGATGTGAGTGGGGTTTGGGAGAGAATGAATACATGTATATATATGTCTGAGTCCCTTCACTGTTTGGGGGTTAATTGTTAGTTGGCTGTACCCCAATACAAATGTTTTGGTGTTAAAAAAATAAAAATTAAAAAAAAATGTGTTTCTTGTAGGAAGCATATAGCAGTGTCTTGCGTTTTTATCCAGTCTGACAATCTGTGCCTTCTAATTTGGCTGTTTAGACCATTTATGTTCAGTGTGATTATTGACATGGTTAGCTTGGAGTCTATCCTCTTGCTAATCATTTTCTATTTGTCTCTTTTTCTTTGTGCCCTTTTATCTCTTTTTCTACCATCTATTGGATTGATAATTTTATGATGATTCCATGTTATCTCCTTTGTGGACTTACCAGCTATAATTATTTATTATTTTAATGGTTGCTTTAGGTTTCAGAGTAAACATATTTAACTTATCATAGTCTACATTCAAGTTACAATATACCACTTCATATAGCATATAAGAACCTTACAACAGTATACTTCCATAACCTTACAACAGTATACTTCCATTTCTGCCCTTCTGAAATTTATACTATTGTTGTCATGCATTATATTTTTACAACTGTTATAAACCTCAGCATGTATTAATATTTTTGCTTAAATAGGCTGCAGCTGCTAAGTCACTTCAGTCATGTCTGACTCTGTGCGACCCTATAGATGGCAGCCCACCAGGCTCCCCCGTCCCTGGGATTCTCCAGGCAAGAACACTGGAGTGGGTTGCCATTTCCTTCTCCAGTGCATGAAAGTGAAAAGTGAAACTGAAGTCGCTCAGTTGTGTCTGGCTCTTCGCGACCCCATGGACTGCAGCCCACCAGGCTCCTCTGCCCGTGGGATTTTCCAGGCAAGAGTACTGGAGTGGGGTGCCATTGCCTTCTCGGGCTTAAACAGGCAGTTAGTTGTCTTTTAAAATGTTATTTATGTATTTATTTTTGGCTGTGCTGGGGCTTTGTTTCTTCAAGGACTTTTCTCTAGTTGTGGTGAGCAGGGACTACTCTTCATTAAAGTGTGTGGGCTTCTCATTGTGATGGCTTCCCTTGTTGCAGAGTATGGGCTCTAGGGCGCAGGCTTCAGTAGTTGTGGTTCCCAGGCTCCAGAGCGCGGGCTTAATAGCTGTGATGCGCAGGCTTAGTTGTTCTGCAGCATCTGGGATCTTCCCAGACCAGGGATTGAACCCATGTCTCCTGCATTGGCAGGCAGATTCTTTACCACTGAGCCACCCCCACCAGGGAAGCCCAGGCAATTGTCTTTTAAAGAGATTTGAATATGCAAAATCTTATATATTTACATATGTAGTTACATGTTCAGTGTTCATCATTCCTTTGTGTAGGTCCTGATTTCCATCTGACATCATTTGCCTTTTGCCTTAATGACATGCTCTTAACATTTCTCATACTATAGGTCTATTTATGATTAATTTTTTCAGCTTTTCTATATCTGAAGCACCTTTATTTCTCTTATTTTTAAAGTTAAGATTTTTAAAACTTAAAATTTAAGACAAATTATCTTGAGATAATTGTAGATTCACATGCAGTTGTAGGAAATAATAAAGAGAAGTCTGTGTGCACTTTTTCCAAATTTCCCCCAATAGTAACATCTTGCAAAACTGTAGCACACTATCACAACCAGGAGATCTTTTCAACTCAAGGAGTCTGTTGGGCTTCATGTCTTTCTCTGATGGTTTGCTGGGCATGGAAGCTCTCTCAAGGCTTCATTGCCTGATAGCCAGTGTCTTAGAAACCCATTGTTTCATTTATTTTATCCATTTTCATTTATATTGTTTCATTTATTCTGGTTCTGTTAGATGGAAGGTTATATCTATTACCAGTTACTTCATCTTGGCTGGAATAAGAAGTGCCTACTCCTTTTCCTAGTGGCTCCACGTAAACCCCTAAATCAAAATCTTGGAGCTTTCCCCAAAATAATGATATAAGTCTGGTTAAAGTCTCTTTAAAAGCTCTGTTTCCCTGAATTTTTTTTTTTCACGTTGGCAGGAGAAGTTTTGCTACACACAGCATTTTTTCCTCTTGAAAAGCCCTGTCTGTTATTCTTGGGTTTAATTCTAGGTTCCAGTTAAATGCTTAATATAGAAATAGTCTAGGTATATAACATGCTTCAGCACAATAGTTCTGTTAATCAGCTGTTTTATAGGAAACACAAACACCTTTAGGCACAGAAAGAATATTCTCTGAGCCTTCTGAAAAAATTTTACTATGCTATAAAATTCCATTCTTAGCTTTAATATTTAAAGAGATTTCACCAATATACTTATTAGGAACAAGTATATCAAATACATTCAGCTCCTTATTCATGGAAGAGAATGAAGACATCTTCACCATATGTTAGGAAGTGAATGTTGTGTTGCCTCAAAATTCACATGTTGACGCTAATACCCAATGTGCTATATTTAAAGACGCAACCTCTAAGGCAGTAATTACAGTTAAATGAGATCATAAGGGGGCTTCCCAAGTGGCACTGGTGGTAAAGAACCGGCCTGCCAATGCAGGAGAACTAAGAGATGTGGGTTCAATCCCTGGGTGGGTCAGGAAAATCCCTGGAGGAGGGCATGGCAACCCATTCCAGTATTCTTGCCTGGAGAATCCCATGGACAGAGGAGCATGGTGGGCTACAGTCCAAAGGGACACAGATTCAGACACGACTGAAGCAACTTAGCAAGCATGCATGAGGTCATAAGAATGGAACCCTGATCTGCTGATTTAGTGTCCTTATAGGAAGAGACATCAGAAAGTGCTCATGAGCTTTCTCTCTCCCTCTCTATCTCTTCTGTCTCCCTCCTTCCTTCTCTTCTTATCTCTCTTCTTCTTACTTCCCTCCTCTTCACAAAGAAGAGGTCATGTGAGCACACAGTGATATGGCAGCTGCTTAAAAACAAAGAGAAGACGTCTCAGAATGGAACTCACTTCACAGGCAGGTTGATCTTGGACTTCTAGCCTCCAGAAATGTGAGAAATAAATTTCTGTTGTTTAAGTCATCTAGTCTGTGGTAGTTTGTTATGGCAACTCCAGAAGCTAAATACACCATATTTCTCATTCAAGGATAAAGATCTGGGAACATTTCTTTCCTCTAAATTGCACAACATTTTTGTCTCTGTTTCATGTTCTCAGCAAATACGTGAGCAAAGATGATGTTAGCAAAGGGCATGGAAGGAAAATATTCAAAACATCTTCTTATCAGTGTTCCCTTGATAAATCACTGAAAAATAACAATTCTTGGCATTCACAAATGCACACACATTTGAAAATCTTTACAATTTTATAGATGATGCCAAATTTTCTAGTCTAAATGTTATTCTACCTCATGGGAAGCCTTTTTCAATGCAAAAGAGAAAAGTGATGTCTTAAGGCACTAATGTAGAGTGAAGTGTCCTAAGTTGTAGTCAGTCTAGGCAGAGGCTGGCAAACATGAAGTTGGAACAAGTGAGAAAAATCAGATCCCATTTCTTCCCTCCCTGGTCCTAAGAGTATGAGGAGGCCAAACTTCCCAGGGACTAAATGAGGGGGCCTAGATCTGCCTTTCCCAGCAGCGCCTAGCCTAGCTCTCTAAACCTGTGTCCACTTCTTTATTCCCAATCTTGCTCTTAATGTAATTTGCATCATAATATTAGGAGAATTCTAACAGATGCTAGAGACAGTGCCAAAGCTTTTAAGATGCCAAAAAAGGGTGAGTTTCTTTTACATTTTATTTTTTATTTTTTAAAATACTTATTTTTTTTGGCTGCACCATATCTTGGTTGCTGCACTCAGGATCTTTCGTTGTGCCATGCAAACTCTTAGTTGTGGCATGTCGGTCCAGTTCTCTGATGGAACCCAAGCCTCCTGCATTGGGAGTGTGGAGTCTTAACCAATGAACCACCAGAGAAGTCCCCAAGGGTGAGTTTCTTTTAAACTTTTTTCTTTAAAAGTTCAGGCTCCCATGAGAAATGGTACTTCTTAATTCTGAAGAGCAATATTGGCACTGTTAAGCCCTAGGACATTTAAGATCCTTCCTGTAATCCATCAGCTTCCCTGATGGCTCAGAGGGTAAAGAATTTGCCTGCAATGCAAAAGACCCAAGTTCAATCCCTGGGTCAGGAAGATCTCCTGGAGGAAGAAATGACAATCCACTTCAGTATTCTTGCCTGGAGAATCCCATGGACAGAGGAGCCTGGCGGGCAGCAGTCCATGGTCTCAAAGAGTTGGACACGACTGAGCAATTAACACACTTTGTAACCCATCAACACTTAATCCTTTGTTGTCACTATCTAACTCTCTCTGTATCTCTCTCTTTCTTATTTACTTCATGCAGGTTATTTTCTGTCTTAAAGTTCTTAAGGCTCTTAAAGCCATCAATTGCTAAACCTGGCAATCTCTACTATACCAAGTGTTCCTAAGGTGCAGGCCCTCTAGTAAGTAAGTAAGTCAGTAAGTCAAGTCGCTCAGTCATGTCCAACTCTTTGCGACCCCATGGACTATAGCCCACCAGGCTTCTCTGTCCATGGGATTTTCCAGGCAAGAATATTGGAGTGGGTTGTCATTTCCTTCTCCAGGAGATCTTCCTGACCCATGGATTGAATTTCAACAAAGATTTAGGCATTTATATTGCACAAAAAATGTTTATTTCAAAAAGATGCAGAGGGGACATATAAATTAGAGGTTCAGGGTTAACAGATACACACTACTATATGTAAAACAGATAAACAAGAGGACCAACTGTATAGCACAGGGAAATATATTCTATTAATATATCTTGTAATAACCTATAATGGAAAAGAATCTGAAAAAGAATATATATGATATATATAACTGAATGTATATTAATATATAACNTTATCTCTGGACTTTCTATCTTGTTCCATTGGTCTATATTTCTGTTTTTGTGCCAGTACCATACTATCTTGATGACTGTAGCTTTGAAGTACAGTCTGAAGTCAGGACTATTGATTCCTCCAGCTCTATTTTTCTTTCTCAAGATTGCTTTGGCTATTTGGGGTCTTTTGTGTTGCCATATAAATTGTGAAATTTTTTGTTCTAGTTCCGTGAAAAATGTCATTGGTAATTTGATAGATATTGCACTGAATCTGTAGATCACTCTAGGTAGTATAGGCTTCTTGACAATATTGATTCTTCCAATCCAAGAACATGATATATCACTCCATCTGTTTGGGTCACCTTTGATTTCTTTCATCAGTGTTTTATAGTGTCTTTCATCAGTGTCTTATAGTCTCTACATACACGTCTTTTATCCCTTTAGGTAGGTTTATTCCTACATATTTTATTCTGTTGCAATGGTGAGTGGGGTTGTTAATTTCTCTTTCTGACTTTTCATTTAGTGTATAAGAATGCAAGGGATCTCTCTGTATAATTTTATATCATGTGACTTTGCCAAACTATTTGATTAGCTCTAGTAATTTTTTGATTATTTTGTCCATTTAAAATTTTATCTTTTTAATTTATTTCGGGGCTTTATTTCTGGTTCTTCATCCCTGTGCACAGGTTTTCTCTAGTTGCAGGGAGCAGTGGCTCCTCTCTAGTTGCGGTGTGAGAGTTTCTCATGGTGGTGGCTTCTTTTGTTGTGGAGTACAGGTTCTGGGGTGCACAGGCTTCCGTAGTTGTGGCACATGGGCTCAGTAGTTGGGGTTTCCTGGCTATAGAGCACAGGCTCAGTAGTTGTGGTGCACAAGCTTATTTGCTCAGCAGCATGTGGGATCTTCCTGGATCAGGGACCGAACTTGTTTCTCCTGCATTAGCAGGGGGATTCTTTACCACTGAGCCACCAGAGAAGCACTGTTTTGTCCATTTTTAATTAGGGTGCTTGTTTTCTTGTTGAGATTTAAGTGTTGTTTGTATATATTGGATACAAGTATTTTTTATCAGATATGTGTTTTGCAGATATTTTCTCTGAGTCTGTGGCTTGTCTCTTCATTCTGTTAACAGTATCTTTTGCAGAGCAGAAGTTTAAAATTTTAACTTAACCATTTTTTCTTTCATGGATTGTGCTTTTGGTATTATATTTTAAAACTCACTGCCAGGCCTAAGGTCACTTAGATTTTCTCCTGTGTTATCATCTAGAAGTTTTATTTGTTATTGTTGTTCAGTCACTAAGTCATGTCTGACTCTTTGCAACCCCATGGACTGAAGCACACTGGGCTTCCCTGTCCTTCACTATCTCCCAGAGTTTGCTTAAACTCATGTCCATTAAGTCAGTGATGCCATCCAGCCACCTCATCCTATGTCGCCCCCTTCTACTCCCATCCTCAATCTTTCCAGCATCAACGTCTTTTCCAATGAGTCAGCTTTTTGCATCAGGTGGCCAAAGTACTGGAGCTTCAGCTTCAGCATCAGTNGATGCCATCCAGCCACCTCATCCTATGTCGCCCCCTTCTACTCCCATCCTCAATCTTTCCAGCATCAACGTCTTTTCCAATGAGTCAGCTTTTTGCATCAGGTGGCCAAAGTACTGGAGCTTCAGCTTCAGCATCAGTCCTTCCAAAGAATATTCAGGGTTGGTTTCCTTTAGGATTGACTGGTTTGATTTCCTTGCTGTCCAGGGGAGACGCAAGAGTCTTTTCCAGAACCACATTTTTATAGTTTTGCATTTTACACTTAGGTCTATGATTCATTTTAATTTTTGTGAAAGATATAAGGACTGTGCCTAGATTTTTTTCATATTGATGTCCAATTATTCCAGCTCCATTTATTGCAAAGACTATCCTTTCTCCACTGAACTGCTTTTATTCCTTTTCCAAAGATCAATTGACTATATTTGTATGGTTTTATTTCTAAGATCTCTGTTCTGTTCCATTGATCAATTTATTTGTATTTTCATTGATACCACACTATCTAAATTAATGTAGCTTTATATTAAGTCTTAAGTTTAGGAGTTAACTCTTTGACTTTGTTCTGGTTCAGTATTATGTTGGCTATTCTGGGTCTTTTGCCTCTCCATATAAACTTTAAAATCAGTTTATCAGTATCCACACAATAACTGGCAGGGATTTTTGATTAAGACTGTATTGAATGTATGTATAAATGAAGTTTCAGAGATTCCAAACCATGAATACAAATCTCTTCATCTAGTTATATCTTCTTTGATTTCTTCCATCAGAGTTTCATAGTTTTCCTCATATACATTCTGTCCATATTTTGTTAGATTTTTGCCTAAGTAATTTNGTATAAATGAAGTTTCAGAGATTCCAAACCATGAATACAAATCTCTTCATCTAGTTATATCTTCTTTGATTTCTTCCATCAGAGTTTCATAGTTTTCCTCATATACATTCTGTCCATATTTTGTTAGATTTTTGCCTAAGTAATTTTTGATGTTAATGTAAATGGTATTGTTTGCAGTTTCAAATACCAATTATTCATTGCTGGCACATAGGAAAGCAATTGACTTTTATATATTAATTTTATATTCTGTGACCTTAATTGCTCATGATGTCCAGGGGTTTTTGTTGTTGTTGCTGTCGATTCTTTGGGATTTTCTACATAGAGAATCATGTTATCTGTGAACAGAGTTTACTTCATTTTCCCCAATCAGTATAATTTTATTTATTTTTCTTGTTTTCCTGCATTAACTAGGACTTCCAGTACAAAGTTGAAAAGGAGTAGTGAGAGGGGACACCCTTACCTTTTCTTGATCTTAATGGGAAAGTTCTCGTTTCTCACTCTTAAGTATGTTATCTGTAGGTTTTTGTAGAGGTTCTTTATCAACTTGAAGAAGTTCCTCTCTGTTCCTATTTCACACAGAGATTTTGTCATGAATAAGTGCTGCTGCTGCTGCTACTGAGTCACTTCAGTCGTGTCCAACTCTGTGCGACCCCATAGATGGCAGCCCACCAGGCTCCCCCGTCCCTGGGATTCTCTAGGCAAGAACACTGGTGTGGGTTGCCATTTCCTTCTCCAACACATGAAAGTGAAGAGTGAAAGTGAAGTTGCTCAGTCGTGTCCAACTCAGCGACCCCACGGACTGCAGCCCACCAGACTCCTCCATCCATGGGATTTTCCAGGCAAGAGTACTAGGACTCATCAAATGTTTCTTCTGCACCTAGCAATATGGTCATACCATTTTTCCACGTAGGCTGTTGATGTCATGAATTACATTAGTTGACTTTCAAATATTGAACCAGCCTTACATACTTGACATAAATCCTACTTGGTCATGCTGTATAATTGTTTCTTGGATTCAATTTGTTACTGTTTTGTTGAGGATATTAACATGTGTGTTTATGAGAGACATTGGTTTATAGTTTTATTGGAACGTTTTTATTTTGTTTGGGTATTAAGAATCATGATGACCTTGCTGAATGAATTAGGAAGTAATTCCCTTTGCTTCTATTCTCTTTCTTCACATATAAATTATGCATCTTTTAAAAATTTTATTTTAGTGGTTACCCTAGAGTTTGCAATATACATTAAAACTAGTCCAAGAACACTTTCAAATAAAGCTATAGTGCTTCATGGGTAGTACATGTACCTTATAACAGAGTGTTTGCAATTCTTCCCTCCCATCTTTTATAGCATTGCTGCCATTCCTTTCATTTATCCATGCTATAATCACCTAATACATTGTTGCTATTATCACTTTGAAGAAACAATTCTCTATTAGATAAGAATAAGAAAAATATTTTCTCTTGACCTCATTTATCCTTTTTCTGATGCTCTTCAAGTATATCCAAATTTATGAACTATATAATTTTCCATCTTTCTGAAGAATTTCTTTTGACATTTCTTGCAAGTCAAGTCTACTAGCAACAAATTCTCTGCTTTTGTTCACTTGATAAAGTAGCTTTTACCTTCACTTTTGAAGGACAATTTCACTGGATACAGAATTCTAAGTTAATGGGGTTTCTTTTTAGATTTTGAATATTTAACTCCACTCTCTTCAAGGTTGCATGGTTGACAGTATGCCTAGATATAAATGTTTTGGATTATTTATCTTGTTTGGTATACTTTGAACTTCCTGAATTTGTGGTTTTGTTTATATCAATAAACTTGGGAAATTCTCAGCCATCATTATCTCAACTATTTCTTCAATTCATTTGTTCTCCTGATATTCCTATTACATTTTCTTACATCTTTCATAATCATATTATGGATATTCTGTTCTGTTTTTCTCATTGCATTCTAGTTTGGGAAGTTTCTAGTGACAGATCTTCAGACTCACTGATTCTTTTCTCGATCCTGTCCAGTCCTCTGATCAGTGCATCAAAAGAATTCATTGCTATTACAATGTTTTTGATTTCTAACATTTCCTTTTTATTCTTTCTGTAGTTTTTATTTCTCTGCTTACATTATCTATCCTTGCATGTTGTCCATTATAGTCATTATAGTCTTATTCTATTATAGTCTTTAGCACGTTATCAGAGCTGTTTAAATTCTTGGTCTGATCATTCCAAATCTATGCTATATCTGAGTCTAGTTCTGTTGCATGTTTTGTCTCTTCAGACCATGTCTTTTCTTGCCTTTTAGCATGTCTTGTAAATTTTTTTGGTTAAAAGCCATATATGTACCTTAATTGGGTAATAGGAACTGAGGTAGATAGACCTTTAGTGTGAGGTTTCGTATTGATATGGCTAGAGGCAAGCTGTGTTTACAGTTTGCCGTATCTTCAAGTTTCAGGGGCTTCAATTTCCTCTACTGTCATTGTTTTACAGCTCCTGTTGTTTTTGGGTTTCCCTGGAAACTTCTTAAACGAAGACCAAGGCTCGAAGTCCTTTCAGCTTTGTTGATGGTAGGTGTGGGAGGAAGAGAAACTTTCTATAATCATATGATTAGGTTTCTCTCTTTTAGTGACTCTTTGTCCCTGGCCCGTGACATACACAAGTGTTTCTCAGCTCCTCCCTGAACCTTAGTTCAGACAGAAAGCCTGGAGAGGACTAAAGTTGGGTAATTTCCCTTCCTCCAAGTTGGATAAGGCCCTGGCAAAGACTTTTCCATTGTGGGGTAGTTCTTTGCTATGGGATTAACATTATGGGAGAACATTCTGGGATTATTTCTGAATGGATGCTTTTTCCCCCTTCCCTGGTCAAACGTAAACTATTTATTGGCTCCAGTAGCTTCTGCTCCTGGTAAACTAACANCATTGTGGGGTAGTTCTTTGCTATGGGATTAACATTATGGGAGAACATTCTGGGATTATTTCTGAATGGATGCTTTTTCCCCCTTCCCTGGTCAAACGTAAACTATTTATTGGCTCCAGTAGCTTCTGCTCCTGGTAAACTAACATGAATTCTCTATATTCATGGGTCTCTCCAGTTTAGGGGTGGAAGTTTGTCCTGTGACTTCAGTTCTCTGGTGGATCTAAGAAGAGTCATCGATTTTCAGTTTTACCAACTTTTTTCTTATTGTAAGTATGAAAGAGACATCTTCCAGCTCTTACAGGTTGGAGCAACTGTAGTTTTATGACTGAAAGTCAGCAAAATATTATAGGTGGCTAAATGTAATTATGGCTTCCCTGGTGGCTCAGATGGTAAACAGTCTGCNAGCAGCTACATCTGTGGTGAAAGGGAAATTTATAACACTAAATGCTTACATTTAGGAAAGAGGAAAGTTCTCAAATAAATAATCTAAGTTTTTACTTTGAGACTAAAAAAGAGCAAAATATGCCCAAACAACGGGAAGGAAATAATGGTAAGAACAGAAATCAATTAAATTGAAAGCAAGAAATCAATAAAAAAATTAATAAAACAAAAAGCTGGTTCGCTGAAAATATCAATAACATTGATAAACTTCTAGCAGATTGACAAAAGTAAAAGTAAAAAAAAAAGATGTGAAAAAAGTAAAGCCATTAAAAAGATAATAAGAAAATAAATTCTACAATTTAGAAGAAATTGACCAATTCCTTGAAAACCACCAACTACGAAAGCACAACCAAGCTGAAATTGATAATCTGAATAGTCTCATAACTATTAAAAGAAGTTGAATTTGAAATTAAGACTCTTCCCAAAGAAATTTCTCTCACTGGAGAATTCTATCAAACATTTAAAGAAAGAATCCATACCAATTTTACACAATCTGTTCCCAAAATAGAAGGAAAGGAAGCAATTCCAAAACCCATCTTATGATGTCAGCAATACCCTGATGCCAAAATAAAACAATCATGTACAAAACCAAGAAATTTATAGACTATTATCCCTTAAGAACATAGATTCAAAACCTTCAACAACATATTAGCAAACCCAATCCAGCAATGTAGGAAAAGAAATAGACACCATGACCACGTGGGATTTATTCCAAGTATACAAGGCTGGTTCAACATTTGAAAATTAGGCAACTTACTCCATCAGAAAAAAAATCATGTGATCATGAAAGAGTATTTGACAAAATGAGAGAGGGATTACCTCAAGCTGATAAAGAGCATCTACAAGGAACCTATAGCTGACATCATTCTTAATCATGAAATACTGAGCTTGTAATTACCTGTTGAAGCGATTTTATGGTGGCTGCCTTAAAAATCCTTGAAAGAAAACTTCAATATATGATTTATGTTCATGCTGAATGTCTTTTCTCATTCAAGTTGTGGATTTTCCTGGTTCTTGGTATGACAAGTGATTAAAAAAAAACAAATTATATCCAGAGCATTTTGGATATTATAATATTTAATCTTCTCTTTGGGAGAGGACCTTTGGGATGCCAGCCCAGCCAAGGTGAAGGAGTGATTGTTCACAACGCCTCCATGTAGGTGAATGGGATGGAAACACACCTTCCCAGAAAAATGAGGACACAAACTGACATCATCTGCTTACCTCTGTGTGTGGGTGTAAGCTCACTTACCTGCTGGGCCCTGCTGACACCAGAGGTGAGGGGAGTGGGGAATCCTGATTAGATCTAATCAGGTACTGCCTTGTTTAAGCTGTGGATGCTGGGTGGAGCGGAGGCTCAGTCCACTTCCTCATGCTGAGGGCTGGGGTGGAATACCAGATCCCTTGTCTCCTGATGAAACATGAGAGTGTGTGTGGGATGCTGCTTTTTCCCTTGCTGTTTGGTTGCTGTAAAAAATGAAAGTTTTAGACGCTCAGTCGTGTCCGACTCTTCCCGACCCCATGGTCTGTCCATGGAATTCTCCAGGCAAGAATACTGGAGTGGGTTGCCATTCCCTTCTCCAGGGCATCTTCCCAACCCACGGATCGAACCCGTGTCTCCTGCATTGCAGGCAGATTCTTTACCATTTGAGTTACCGGGGAAGCTGTAAGGCTGGTATTATCCAAAGGATTTTTCTGTTGTTAGGCCACCTTTTGCCCCGACCTTTGGCTAAAGGAAGCAGACTTTTCTTAGAGCTTTTGTTTGTTTTTTGATAGGTGCCTGTTGGCAGTTCCAGATCAGAGGCTTCTGGAGCCCCTGGTGCAGGATTTATCAGCCACAATAAGGAAGCTGGGGAAATTCACTGCTGTGCTATTCCTCACGTCCTCTTTTCACCTTCCAGAGTCCTCCTATGTTTATTTGTT
>SJYV01024298.1:36812-51243 GCA_006410875.1 Neotragus pygmaeus | reverse complement strand
CACGATCCCTGGGTGGGGAAGATCCCCTGGAGCAGGGAATGGCTACCCACTCCAGTTATTCTTGCTTGGAGAATTCCATGGTCAGAGGAACCTGGTGGGCTACTGTCCAAGGGGTCGCAAAGAGAAACTAACACTTTACTATTTTAACTACTGTCCACTGTGCTTAGTCACTCAGTCGTGTCCAACTCTTTGCAACCCTAGGGACTGTAACCAGGGACTGTAGCCCGCCAGGCTCCTCTGTCCATGGGATTTTCCAGGCAAGAATACTGAAGTGGGTTGCCATGCCCTTCTCCAGGGGATCTTCCCTACCCAGGGATCGAACTTGGATCTCCTCCATTGCAGGCAGATTCTTTACTGCTGAGCCACCAGGGAAGTCCGACTGCTGTTCAGCTCTGCTTTATTTTTGACAATGGCAGGTCCCACCTCAGAGACCTCATGCCTCTGGCCCTTATCTCCCACTTCCTGTGTCCGCAGGAGGGCCTGTTGGGGCCAGGGCGGTGCAGTCCCCATTATACCCTGGGTTTGATCCTTTACGGCATCTCCTCCGGGGACCACAGAGAGCAAGAAACCAGGAACCGCTAGGAGGCGCCACGAACCCTGTGGCAAGCAGCCTCCGCTCAAGATCTGTGCTCTCCGAGCTGGGAAGGGCTTGGGCCCCGTTGCCAGTGGTCCCCGCCCACCCGGGCACCATCTCTGCCTGCTCCTTTGGGTCTAACGACGGTAGCTAGTTCCGCAAGGGGCTCCTCCAGTTGGGAGCCTTAAACTAATAAGCGGAAGACTGGAGAGGGACACGGAAGGGAGGGATGAAAGACAAGGGATGTAGAAGCAAAATGGAGGAGGCACGGGCTAAAGGAACGAGCACTAAGAATAGCAGCCCTTTGCAGACTCACAACGCGGACGGCAGGGGGCGCCAGAGACCAAGCTAAGTGCCAAGGCCAAAGCTAAGTGCTACTGCCACAAGGCCCCCGCCCGGTTCTGCGCAGTACGGGGGCCTGGCCTGGGCTTTCAGGCTCTTGGTCGCTCCGCCCCTATCCGCAGCCGCTGCCCTGGTGACTGTCGTGCGCACTGCGGTCTCTGCTCCCCGGGACCACGGTTCTTAAGAAGAAGGAATAACCCTCCTCCCTTGCTCTGCCCCTCCTCTCCACCCCCGCCTATTCCATCTTCTCATCCATCTTCTCTGTATTCATCTTCTTTTGTTATATAGACGATGCATGCATAGATAGAGATATGTATGTGTGAAGATATTTATCCAAGCATTATTTGTAAAAAGGGAAACATTTGGAATCACAGTTGCCGAATAATCAATTAAGGAAACCAAGGGTAGATGGTTTCTCTAAAAATATTACTGAAACGCTAAAACAGTCGTCTATCAGGACCATGTAACATCATGGAAAAATGACTTCCATATAATAGTAAGGTGAAAAAAATGAATCACCATGTTAAAATGTTAACTGTATACAGAAAGGGAATGACAACCAAAACTCCCCCAAAGTATGAATAATGGTTTTCTACAGGTACAGTAATGTTTTTACAGATCTTTCACATTCCTACAGTATGTATAAATTCACACAAAAAGAAAATGAAGCCTTCTTTTACAAATAAAGGAAGCAAGCTACATCCGGCTCTGTGGCTGGGCAGGAGGGGGAGCCTGGGCAAGGCTTGAGTTGGGTATGAGGGCTTCTCAGTGACTCCTTGTCAGCTTCCCCACCCCAACAGTTCCTGGGATCGACCCCTACCCATCTCTGCAACCGCAGTTTTCTGCTCCTCTTCCATTGTGCCCAGGAGTCCCTACCTTAAGATCCCCACCTCCTACNATGAGGGCTTCTCAGTGACTCCTTGTCAGCTTCCCCACCCCAACAGTTCCTGGGATCGACCCCTACCCATCTCTGCAACCGCAGTTTTCTGCTCCTCTTCCATTGTGCCCAGGAGTCCCTACCTTAAGATCCCCACCTCCTACACATCCCAACCACACACCCCTAAACTGAAAATCTTACTCTGTAGGCTTCTTGAAATAATCTCCTGTTAACATTTCTCAGTTCAAAATATTTAAGAATCTCTCAATTGATCTACTGAGTTGAAGAAATTTATCCATGCTTGGCTTTGAAAATGCTCACATTTTGGCCCTGATTTAGGTTTTTCTGCTGCTTCTCCATCCGTATGTGTATTAGACAAAGAGGGGGTCCTCTTTCCATCCCTTAATTCCTCCTCTCCTCACTGATGGTGCTTAGCAATCCATGCCCCTGGGCCTTGAGCCCTGAGCCCTGATGGGCAGTACAGAGTACCTGCACGTGTTAACAGAGGCCTTCAGTGTAATAAATGGGATTGAAGTTAAAAGACAAGTAAATGGTATGTAACTAGTTGCCTGAGTGGCAAATTCAAGTTTTGCTATTTGTAACTTTCTGGAATATTATTCCACACACACACACACACACACACAGACACACACACACAGACACACAGACACACACACACACACACATTGGCCGCACCCTGCAACATGTGGTGGGATCTTAGTTCCCGGACTAGGAATTGAACCTGTGCCCTCTGCAGTGGAAGCATGGATTCCTAACCACTGGACCATCAGGGAATTCCCTCAAATAATTGTCAATTTGGGGGTGTGGAATCTGCAGATGTGGAGAGTCAACTATACATCTTTATGGAATACAATATACATTAAATGTCCACAAGTATGTTAAAATGTCAGCAAAGTAACCAGCAAGTTTTAAAATACACATTGAATATCAAAGTGTACAATCCACTTTTCATCATTTTCTGGCACTGCTGAGGCTATAGCTCCTAAAAGTAAATTCCATTTGAGTATATCAGGCCTAGGATGGCAGATAAGGAATTTGGGTTCAGTCCTGGCTCAGTGCTCCCCACAAGGGTGCAGAAAGACAAACAGCATCTTCTGTCCAAATATGAAGGAGTGCACTGTCTTAACCCTTCTAGACCACTGGGGGAGGCAAAGGCTATCTATGCCTGGGACCTTATTTAAAGTAAGGCAGAGACAGAGCTCCTGACTGAACTACTGAACTTCTGGAAGAGCCTCCTTTTCCCCCAGCACATCTGAGCTTCCTGGCGGATGGGGTGAAAGTGACCCCCAAATAAACTGGGGGAGTGGCAGTGAGAAACAGAAGCCATTCCTATTCTGTTGCCCTCATTCCCCTTTTCCCAATCAGATCCTCTCCCTCATGTTCTCTGCACCTGACGTGTCCTCTTCCAGCTTGTCGCTGTGACCGGAATAAACAGAGGGATGAGTCAGGACCTGGCAGTGCCCGAGGACCTGGAAGGGGAGGGCTAGGTCTCTGGCACTAACACTTCCTCTTACCAATTCGACCCCTGCCTTCAATGGCTAGATAGGTGGCTGAGAGGAGGGGACCCAGTGGTCGAGAATCAACACTGGTCATTTCCACCCCCCCCACCTCAGCTTTCTTTGGCTGATATTTCTGCCCTATGTCCCAGGCTGACCTGACACTCAGTCCCAATGTCCCAGCCCCACCAGGACCTCTGTCCCCACCCTATCCACTGCATGCCAAATTCTGATCCAGAATATTATTAGGATGTGAAACATGTATCTCATAATCTACAACACATGGCTTTTCTCGAATTGTCAAAGTTAAGATTGAAATGGCGCTTTTGAGGCCCATCTGTTTGAAGGGGCTTCCCAGGTGGCACTCTTGCCAATGCAGGAAATATGAGACATGGGTTCGATCCCTGGAGGAGGGCACAGCAACCCACTCCAGTATTCTTCCCTTGATTTGGGATGTATCCAATACAGAGGCTTCTTACAAGGTTTTAATACATAATTGCAGAACCTTTGGGGAGCAAATGACTCCAGAAATATAACAATTTTATGTAACTTTTATCGGCAGGACTCTTGGATACATTTTTTTAAAATGTGAATGAATGTATCGGCAGGACTCTTGGATACATTTTTTAAAAATGTGAATGAATGTATAACTTTTTCTGTTTGACTGGAAGGCTACAGTTCATGGGCCCCCAAGGAGTTGGACACAACTGAAGTGATTTAGCATGCACAAATCTGTTTAAAAGAAGGAATCTAACATACATCTGATCATTGTTATGTCCTTTCCCAACCCTGTTTGTTATCATTTTAAACACAATCTAAGGCTTATGGTTCATACAGTTATCAATATACTATGTACAATTTTGTATAATAATCTTTCCATCATATTTTGGCATTTGGTTTTTAATTGGATTTAGAATTGTATAAACCATGATTATGTCTAACCTGCTTCAGGTTTCATTGCCAGAACCTGCCAGGAGCAGCACTCTTCTGTAGAAAGATTTTGCAAGCCACTTAAAAATAAAATTTCTTGTAGCCACTTTATAAAAAGTAAAAAGAAACAAGTGAAATTAATTTTAAGAATATGTTTCATTTAACCCAGTATGTCCTAAATTATATCATTTTAGCATAGAAAGAATCTGAAGTTATTAATGAGATATGTACATTCTTTTTTTATACTAGGATCATTGAAATCCTGTGTGTAGTTTGCATTTCTCAATTCCTGTAACTAGTGGCTACTGTATAGGACAGTGCAAGTCTGTGAATTCTCCATTCTTTCATAAACAGAGTGAGGAATCTTGCATTAATATAATTTGAAGATGAAGCACTGGCACACTATTTTCAACTATGACCTCTTAGAGAATAAGCATATCATAGAGCCAAGGTAGTTCCAGGTTTTCTTTCATACAGTGTGTTGAAACAGAATAGCCACTGTTTATGAACTATGTCAACTATACCTAATCTTTGTATTACTCATCTTAATAACAACAACCACTTATCAAGCATTCACTTCATGCCAGCTTATGTGTGTTTTATGGGATTTCTGGAAGCACATTGTTAACATGTGGCTCTGGAGGCAGACTGCCTGTGGGTTAATTTTTTATTGAAGCATAGTTGATGCATTAGTTTCAGGTGTACAGCAAAGTACATATATATATATTTATAAAACTGAATATGTATTTATTCTTTTTCAGATTCCTTTCCCATAGTTATTACAAAATACTGAATTTAGTTCCCTGTGCTATACATTAGGTCCTTATTGATTTTCTATTTTATATACGGTAGTGTGTATATGTTAATCCCAAACTCCTAATTTATCCCTTCCCCTCCTTTCCCCTTTGGTAAGTGGGTTACAATCCACAGGGTCGCAAAGAGTCAGACACAGTTGAGCGACTAAACAGCAACAACAAACCATAAGTTTGTTTTCTATGTCGGTGGGTCTGCTTCTGTTTTGTAAATAAATTCATTTGTACTTCTTTTTTCAGGTTCCAATATAAGTGATATCATATGATATTTGTCTTTGTCTGACTTATTTCACTTAGTCACTTAATCTCAAGGTCTACCCACATTTCTGGAAATGAGATTATTTCATTTTTATGACTGAGTAATATTCCACTATATATATGTGTGGGTATATACATACATACATATATATATATATATATATATATATACACACACACATATACACACCACATCTTCTGTATCCATTCATCTGTCATCACTGTGGATTAATTTTGATTCAGTCATTTACTTCTGTAATTTTCAATAAGGGCATTGACTACTCTAATCCTGTTTTCTCGCTTGTAATATGGAGAAAATAATAATGCCCACCACATGGTCAGAGTGAGGATTAAATGAGATAATTCTTATCAAGCCTTCTCCACATCGCCTCCCTCAGGCAGCCCCTCAATGCATGTTCATCTGCTACTATTACTATCCTACTCAGTCTGTATGACAACCATGTCAGGTAGGTATTATTACTTCTATTTGAGAGGTGAGGAAACTAGGATTAGGTAGCTTTTCCAAGTTATAGGGGCTGTTACACAATGAAACTAGTTTTTAAACCTGTTATCCTGATACAGGGACTTGCCCAGTGGCTCAGTGGTAAAGAATCCACCTGCAATGCAGGAGCCACAGGGGACTCGGGTTCAATCCCTGGGTCAGGAAGATCCCCTGGAGGAGGGCATGGCAACCCACTCCAGTATTCTTGCCTGGAGAATCCCATGGACAGAGGAGCCTGATGAGTTACAGTCCATAGGGTTGCGAAGAGTCTGACATGATTGAATCATGTTAGCACACATGTTAGCACCCTGATCCAGAATCCAGGGTTTTAACTTCCATGATACATACGCTCTCACCTCAATTCTCTTCATGAGCTACATAAACTGAGAAACTGGTTACATATGATTTGGGATGTATCCAATACAGAGGCTTCTTACAAGGTTTTAATACATAATTGCAGAACCTTTGGGGAGCAAATGACTCCAGAAATATAACAATTTTATGTAACTTTTATCGGCAGGACTCTTGGATACATTTTTTAAAAATGTGAATGAATGTATAACTTTTTCTGTTTGTAGATTGATGTCAATTGATTATAAAACAGTTGGAGTAAACAGAACAGCATTAAGTCTTTTTAAAAGGCATCTGTATTCTCATTACCCTGAAAAAATCACCAGACTTTGTAGATTGACAACAGAGAAGCAGACCAACAGAGACTGTTCATATGGGTATGGAGCTGAAAAGACTGTGTGTGTGTGTGTGTGTGTGTGTGTGTGTGTGTGTGTGTGTGTAGATATTTAAATATCTGGACCATCCTCATGGCTTTTGCCTTGGAGGATGTACCGGAGTCCTGACATGTGAGAGCAGCTGACATGAGTAGAGGGCCTTTTTGCTGGGACATCTTAGAAGAGTTTCTGTTTCCCCCAATACTATGGAAGCCCTGCAATCAAACCTAGCTGGCCTTCAAAGCTAGACTCTCTGGGGCCTCCTCCTCCTGTTGCTGGATCCCCAGACTTTCACTCCTGTGCTGTATAATTATTTTCCAGTTTGTGGGACTTGATTTTATCATGATTGCACCCTTGTCTTTGGATGAAGGGTATCTTTTTTTGGTAGGTTACAGCTTTTTGTTGTTGATGATGGCTTCCCTGATGGCTCAGGGCTAAAGAATCTGCCTGAAATGCAGGTGCCGCAGGAGATACAGATTTGATCCCTGGGTTGGGAAGATCCCCTGGAGAAGGAAAAGGGCAACCCCTTGCAGTATTCTTGCCTGAAAAATCCCATGGATGGAGAGGCCTGGCAGGCTGCAGTCCAAAGGGTCGCAAAGAGTTGAATATGATGGCACACACACATTCAACAGTTAGTTGTGATTTGGGTGTTTTCATAAGAAGGGGTGAGCTCATGTCCTTCCACTCTATCATCTTGAGGCTATAGTGGGACATTTCATAGGAGAACCACAAGATTATAGCCTTTTGGAACTTCCCTGGAGGTCCAGCGAAAACTCCGTCCTCCCACTGCAGGATGTGTGGGTTCGATCTCTGGTTGGGGAACTAAGATCTCACATGCCACAAAGGGCAGTCAGAAAAAAAAGATTATGGCCACTTGTGTTCAGACTAGCTTTGGGCAAACAGTTGAGTATTTCAGTGTGAAAATGAGATGACATCATCGGCTTCCATGTTTTAATTGGCATCTCTATACCAGCCATCACATGATTTATATTTTCCACTCATTCTTTTTTTCTCAGCTTCAGTCTCCTTGATATTGTTATTTAAATGTTTTTGCTGTTTTTACAGCAGCATTAACCTCATGTAGTAACTAGGATGTTAACCCCAGGGGCAGGATCTTTGTTTTGTTTGCTTGTTGTTTCACTCCTGTACAGTCAACACTTACAGTAGTTGCTCAATACAAATTTGATGAATTTTGAATAAAAAATGAACATACTGTTCCTTTCAGTTAAACAGTATTAGATTATATTGCTATGACATAATTTACTTAAAATATATATACAGGGTTTTCCATGTGTAGAGGGTCTATTGCAAGTAATATTTTCATTAAATTTTATACCGATAGTTTTTAGTGATATTGAGTAACTCTTAAAAGAAAAATTCTGAGACATGGGGTTGACATGCTAAATGCTATGAACATTGGTATGGTGAATGATAAAGATTGTCAAATTATTCTCCAATAGGGACTTTAAAAACATCATAGCAATGCTAGACTAAAACACAAGTGATTTTAAAAATATGTTTTAAAAATATCCTCATGAGTCTAATCAGCATACAGTCTCTGTTGCTTCTTTTTCTTTGACTTTTTTTTCTAGAAGTCTGGCTTGTCAGGCATTTGGGATGTCAGAGTAAATATCCAACTACTTTGGAACCAAACAGTAGAATAAAGACAAAACATTGCAGTTGAATATTTATTCTTAGATGCCTAAAAGGCATAAGAAGATCTTTCCAAAGTAAATTTCAGACAGTTTATTCTTGAACATATAGATAACTTTCATCTCAGATATTTGAGATAATTCACTAATATAACTGTGAAACTTATGAGTGGCAGGGAACAATTCCAAAATTTGCAACTTCTTGTTATAAACCACAATTGTACCAGCAGTTTGTACTATAAAGACCTTAAGAGAACTCCAGCATGTCTTCCTTACAGACTGACTAGATAAGCTGGTAGATTCTGACAGTGAAAGGTATCTACATTATATTGATAAGGAAAACAAACAAAAAAGTTTCAATACTCAAAGCCACTGGCCAATATTTGCATCACAAAAAGAGACACAGTGCAATATCATGTGTGTATCAATAGATGCAATTAAAAGTGCACAGCATCTCCTATAAAATATTCTTATCAAAATATCACACTGGAATCTGCTCAAGCCTCTAATACCTGTTTACAGGAAATTCAGGTGATAGAGCTTTATATTGCAGGACACAATGAAAACACAGGAGGCTAAATCCACAACGTGAAATGCTAGGACAAGTGACAAGGATGCTTTGACAAGTAAAATATAATTTTAAAAAAAGGGATAGGAAATGTCAATGATGAAAAGATACTTGAGTCTTATCAACCAAGCACAGTGTGGACAACATTAGACTCTCATTTGAATAATCTAGTTGTAAACAACAGACTTCAGAGGCAATCAGAGAAATTTGAATATAGATAATATTAAGGAATTTTTGGTAAATTTTTAAGTATGATAATGATATTATGGACTTCCCTTGTGGCTCAGCTGGTAAAGAAATCTGCCTGCAATGTGGGAGACCTGGGTTAGATCCCTGGGTTAGGAAGATCCCCTGGAGAAGGGAAAGGCTATCCACTCCAGTATTCTGGCCTGGAGAATTCCATGGATTGTACAGTCCATGGGGTCACAAAGAGTTGGACACAACTGAGTGACTTTCACATTCACATTCACAATGATATTATGATTATATTACTAGAAGAACGAGTTTTTATGCTTAAAAAACACATAATATGCTATTTACCTTAAAAATGATATGGTGTCTGGGACTTTCAAATATTCTATTGGAGAGCTGAAGTACAGAAAAAGCAAATTTAGTTATATTTTGATAATTGTTGAAGTTGGGTGATAGAAATATGGTCATTTTACTAGTATTTTTCTTTTATATAGGATTGAAAGTCTCTATAGTAAAAATAACATTTATTTATTAATAAAATAAACATGTTTAAACATAGGCTTTGTGATAATGTATAATGCTAGAAGTTTTGGGAGAAGTGTTGGGGTGTTTTGGAACAACTGTAGGATGAGAAGATATGTGCAAATAACATCAACAGTGATACAGTCTGGGAGGTTGCATTATAAATTTTTTTTTCTGTAATTTAATTGTTATCCATGACTGGATATTACTTTTTATCATTAGAAATATAGAAAGAAGTAAATTGAGATATATTCGCAAGAATATTTAGTTCAGCCTTTTGTAAGGTAAGTGAGGGGGGAAAATTCAATAAAGTATGGTACAGACTTAATGTGTCACAACAGAATAGTATGCAGCCATTTAAAAGTATGGGTCTTGATGAACTTCATATCTATATCTATATATAACAAACCCACAGCCAAACAGCATACTCAATGGTAAAAGGTTGAAAGCTTTTCCTGTCAGATCAAGAGCAACATAGCAGTGCCCACTCTCACCACTTCCATTCAGCATAGCACTGGAAGTCCAGGACAGAGAAATCAAGCAAGCAAAGAAATAAAAGCCATCCAAATCAGTAAGGATGAAGTAAGGATGTCTGTTTGCAGATAATACGATCTAATATATAGAAAAACCTAAACTCCAGCAAAAAAAAAAAAAAAACCCACTAGATCAACAAATTCAGTAAAGTTCAAGGGTATAAAATCAANGCTGGGAAAGATTGAAAGCGGGGAAAGAAGGGGAGAAGGAGATGACAGAGGATGAGATGGTTGGGTGGCATCACCAGCTCAATGGACATGAGTTTGAGTAAACTCCAGGAGTTGGTGATAGACAGGGAGGCCTGGCATGCTGCAGTCCATGGAGTCATAAAGAGTCGGACACGATTGAGCAATTGAACTGAATATGTGAAATATGCTGATAAAATTTACACATCTGGAAAAGGGCTCTCAGTTCCATTACTGGTATGCTGTGAGTCACTCAGTCGTGTCCAACTCTTTGTGATGATGAACAGTACAGTCCATGAGAATCTCCAGGCATGAATGCATGAATACTGGAGTGGATTGTCATGTTCTTCTCCAGGGGATCTTCCCAACCCAGGGATCGAACCCAGGTCTCCTGCATTGCAGGTGGATTCTTTACCATCTGAGCCACCAGGGAAGCATATGGAAAACTAAGCAAACACTTGGTCAGACAATTACTAGCTGTAGGAAAAACCAGAAGATGAGCAGGAAAGAAAAATTACCACATGGCTCAGTTCTGAATAGTTTACATAGTCAAAATAATAAATACTGACCATAGGTCTAACCAAATGACATAAACATGTTAGAAGTGTGGAGCTTGGGAAGTGAGGGTGTGATGTACAAAGAAGGCTAGCTTTTTATTTTCCATGTGGAAAAACAGAAGATAATGCCTGCAAGAGAAAGAACTAGCAATGTATGTGTATAATTTAGAGATGGGGAGGTAATGCAAAAGAGATCAGGTAGGCACCTGTGAATTCAACCAGAGTTTCTGGAGCCAGAAGGAAGATCCTGCAGCCTTCACTATGGTATCTGGCCCAGGGGCTCCACAGACACTCAGAGGAGCCTGGAGAGATAGTGTCCATATGGTCAGCCATTCAGCATTCACCCCACAGAATTTAACCATGAACTAGATAGCAGATAGTGTCAAGGAGTTGCTAACTTGGTTAGGTTTCACAATCGCTTTGTGGTTATGTTAAAGCAAATAATAGGAAAACCTTGAATGAACTTTTTGGCCAACCCAACACTTATGGCTGAAATAATAACGTCTGGGATTTTCCTTAAAAGCACTCTAGCAAGGGCAAGGTGTACTGGTGTCTGCAATTCATGTTGCAGTGCATTAGTAGATAGGATGGATGGGCCTGGGGTTGGACCCCAGAAGGAGCAGGCAGATGAGAGCTGGAGCCTTCAAAGCCAGGTTTGGGGAATCTCCCCAAATGTATACCCCATTCAGCCTTCATCAGATTTGAGAAATTAAGTGTACCTGTGGTTTGTTGGTTCCTGGCCCTGATGCCATGTGCCAAGGGCCGGCTTCTGGGGTGGTGGAGATGGTCAGGGGAGTGGGTCCATCTCCTTCCCCAACACTCTTCTTGTGGGTACCAAAAGGTAGCGTTAGACCTGGGCCCCCTAACCAGGGCTGAAGGACAGTGTAACCATTGTCAGGATCCAGAGTCCACCTGCTGCACTGAAAAGGGGGCAGCTGGGACAGGTGGACAAGCAGTGCTGGGCTCTGCCTTTTACTGCTTCAGACTTTGGGCCTGCCCCTTCTCCTTGGTCTCCTCAGCTGAAGCTGAAGTGGTGGAAAGCGTGAGTTCTGCAGCATCCCCAACCCCCAAACTTGGGCAGCTTTCCCAGGCTTCCAGCAGATCCTAGATGGAGCCCAACAAAGGAGGAGTGATGAATCCTCTTTAAAGAAAGTGCCTCTCCACCCACTGGCAAGTGTGGCCTGAAAGGGAGGCCAGCTGGCATTCTGCAAGGGTGCTATTTCTTTACACCTTTTCCAGATAAATCAGCTTCAGAGCAGATGAAAATGAGCTTGTGCCTTCCTTGTCCCAGGGTGTTGAATGACCCATCTTGCTTACACACCCCACTGTTCTCCTGACTGGGCAGGACCTATGGCAGAATCCAGGTCTACCTGGGGCAGGTAGATGTGGTGCCAGCGAGGATAATCACGGCACCAGTTGGACCCCTCACTTTGCCACTTATCTGTCCTCCTGATTCTTTCTGAGCTAGCGCACAAGGATTTCAGGTTGTGCCCTGGTTAGGGGAGCCATGCTGAGCCCCAACACTAGGAATGCAAAGGGGAGTAAGATGTTTCCTGAGCCCCAGTGAAACCCGTGGACTAGAGAGAGAGACGATCAAGGTGACAGGACAGTGCTATGATGGGAGCACAGCTGTGGGTTTCACCCATCCCTGGGATATGTGAGGCTCCTGAGCGAGAGGGAGCAGGGAGCTGGGTTCTGCAGGGCAGGCCTCCCCCTCCACTCACCTCACCGAAGTCCTTCTGAGGAGCAGCCCACCCTGCCAGTGGGCAGGCTCAGATAGAGTGGCTCAATGAGATACAGCCTGGGGGTGGACAGGCACTCGCCCATGTCACCATCAAAGCCCACCTCCTGGTAATGTCTGGTGCTGGCAGGTGCAGGTCTGACGGCCACACCTGGGCGTGAGAATGTGAAGTTCAGGACTTGTGGCTTGGAGGCCTCATGACCTGGCTTCTCGGCTCTTTCCACCGGCTCTTCCTGCTGCCTTCCTGTTGTGCTCTCTGTGCTTGGGGTGGGATGACTCCATCCTGGGCAGAGGGTGGAATCTGTTACCAGGCTCTCCACGCGGTTCTGGTGCTCAACCCAGGGCCTCAGCCTCACAAGACCCTGTGAGCAGAAGAGAGCTGGGTCCAGGGGATCAGTGCACACAGTAGGGCTTGGATTCAAATCCTGGCTCTGCCACTTAGCCATTTGTGAGCTCCTTGCTGTGCTGATATCTCTGGATCTATTTCCCCATGTGTAAGATGACATAAGTCGGTGAAGAATCTGCCTGCAATGCAGGAGACCCAGGTTCAATTCCTGGGTCAGGAAGATCCCCTGGAGAAGGAAATGGCAACCCATACCAGGATTCTTGCCTGGAAAATCCCATGGACAGAAGAGCCTGGCAGGCTACAGTCCATGGGGTCGCAAGAGTTGGACACGACTTAGCGACTAAATCACCATCAAGATGACATAACACACCTACCTACTGGGGCCACCCCAAGACTGAAATGAACCAACTCCCAGGTGTGCTTTCATTGGGTGTTTTCTGCTGCCATCATCTACTGAGACATCTGACTTGGGTCTTTTCTCCCATGCCCAATGACATAGGGTCATTTACAGCTTACATCTACAATTCGCAATATTTACAAGTATTAAATTCCTAACCACTCTCAAGGAAAAAAAAATAAGTGGGCAGAGGGATGCAGACATGTAAGCAAATATAGGAAAATGTTGGACTTCCCTGTTGGAACAATAGATAAGAATCCAGCTGCCAATGAAGGGCACATGGAGTTTGATCCCTGGTTCAGGAAGATTCCACATGCCATGGAGCAACTAAGCCTGTAAGCCACAACTACTGAAGTCCCACACATGTGCCATAGAGTCGGTGCTCCCCAACAAGGGAAGCCATCGAAATAAGAAACCTACACACTGCAACAAACAATAGCCCCTGCTCACCAAAACTAGAGAAAAGCCCACTTGAAGAAATGAAGACCCAGTGCAACCAATAGTATAAAATAAGTAAATAAATTATATATTAAAAAGCAGTAAAGCCCAGCCAAAATGGAGCAGAAAGTTCTTTTAAAATATAGCAAAATGAAAAAAAATAGTAAAATGTTATTCAGATAAAGCAGACTATTGATAAAGTAAATATATTAAAATGTTAGAGAATCTAGACAATAGGTACGTGGGTATTCACTGTACAGTTCCTTGAACTTTTGTAGATATTTGNATAGCAAAATGAAAAAAAATAGTAAAATGTTATTCAGATAAAGCAGACTATTGATAAAGTAAATATATTAAAATGTTAGAGAATCTAGACAATAGGTACGTGGGTATTCACTGTACAGTTCCTTGAACTTTTGTAGATATTTGAAATTTTTCATAATAAAAAGTTGGGGGGAATTCTAACAAAAAAGATTTCACAGAATATATGAAACAGAAACGGCAAATGGATGACATTTGTTAGAGCTGGGTAACAGTTCATAGGCACTCTTTATACCATTCTCTCTTATTTTGTGTACGTTTGAAATTTTCCAAATTACAAGGATTTTTAAAAATTTTACTGGGATGAAACTTGAAGACATTATGCTAAGTGAAATAACCCAATCAAAAACAAAAATAGTGCATGATTCCACTTACATGAGATACCTAGAGTAGAAAATTTCATAGAGACAGAGAGTAGAAGGGTGGTTGCGGGGGTTGGTG
>SJYV01024298.1:0-35004 GCA_006410875.1 Neotragus pygmaeus | reverse complement strand
ACTCTCCTCTTTCACTTTCATCAAGAAGCTCTTTAGTTCTTCATTTTCTGCCATAAGGGTGGTGTCATCTGCATACCTGAGGTTATTCATATTTCTCCCGGCAATCTTAACTCCAGCTTGTGCTTCATCCAGCCCAACTTAGCGACGGAACAACAACATTATAAGGGAAAACCGGTAATAGCTCTGGACTTGAGATTTTTATTAAAGTAACATTATATATATATATATATATGCATACATATATACATGTATATATATACACACACACAGAGAGAGAGAGAAGGCCATATGACACAAAAATATAGTTTAATGGGTTATTATGAGGCAAACTCCTTTGTAACTGCTGAATTCAAGAAGAACTTTGTCACTCACTCCAGAAGCCTTATCCAATTTCAACCTACCAACCATTACCCTGACTTTATAACAATTACTTTCTGACATTTCTTGATCATTGTATCCCACAAGTATACATCCTAAACATTGTAATTTAGTCTTGCCCATTAAAAAAAAATTGTTAGGCTTTTAAAATCTTTTATTGTCAAGCTTCTCAGTCAAGTCTAGATTTTCCACAGCCAAGATTTGAGTGATAGCACATATTTCACTTTCACACATGTGGTGGTACAGTGTGTTGAAAACCTACCATACTCCTCCTACATACGCCTCCTGTACTCTCACACTACTAGCACACTCACACTTCTGCCATCAGATACGTGGGGTTTTTTCTCCCACACCAAGCGATTTTCTGTAACACCAGCCAAATGTCCTACAGTTTAACTCAATTCTGACAGTATCAACCTGGATAGAGTGTCAGATCCCACAGGTTAAGGGCTCAGTCCCAGGATTCTTCAGATGCTAGTCACATGCGCAAGTCTCTGTGCTTTCTACCAACCAGCTATAGATCAGAGGTTCCCATGATCCCCTTCTCAGATTTGATTAATTTGCTAGAGTTAATTTGCCAGCTTACTCACTGCATACCAGTTTACTTTATTTTTTTTCTTTTTTTTAATTTTTTTTTTTAAATTTGACTTTACAATACTCTATTGGCTTTGCCATACACCAGTTTACTTTAAAAGGATATGATAAAAGGAACAAATGAACAGCCAGATGGAAGAGATATATAAGGCAAGGTATGTGTGAAGGGGCACTTCCCTGTCCTCTCCCTGCACCTACATGTGTTCACCAACCTGGAAGCTCTCTGAATCCTGTACTTTGGGGATTTTTCTATGGAGCCTTCATAATATAGGCATGATTAACTCCATTTTCAAGCCTTTTCCCTTATCTAGAGAATGCAGGGTAGAGCTGAAAATTCCAAGCTTCTAATCATGACTTGATCTTTCTGGTGATCAGCCCCCATTCAGGAGCCTACTTAGAACAAAAGGTACTACTGTCAACAACAAATTCTAAAAGATTTAGGATCTCTGTGTCAGGAACCAGGGTCAAAGACCAAATATATACATACATACACACACACACACACACACACATATATATCTATTCTGTTATTTCACATGTAGTTCAGTATACTTCTTCATATTCTATTTCTGCAAATTGTCAGGTGAATGCAGAGGCCAGATCTAGTTCAGGTTTGATCTCTTTAGCAAGATTTCAGGTAGCTGCACGTACTCTCATCAAGGGCACCCAATGTCCACTTGTCATTCTTTTTGTGATGTTAGCAATCAAGATGCTGAAAGCCTAGATTCATTCAATAGTGGTTGAAAAATGGTGACATTCAAATTCTAAAACTTCTTTTTCATTTATTAGTTGCAATACTTTTTATAGAGTTGCTTTTATTCATCTGTCATTTGGTTAGCAATGCTACAGTTCATAAAGGAAAGGCAGGAAAAATGCTTTATTCTTTTCCTTTTATTTATCAGTTTTCAAAAGTATGATTTGGTTCCCTATCATCCTTCAAAGGTTACTGCTTTATTAAAGATCATTCTGAACTCACTCATTTAAACATATTAGATGGGTTTCAGTGAAATCACAACTAGTATCTTCTCAGATTGTCTCATCTGAGACCATGACCCTAGTAGACCTTGAACATTTCCTCACCATTTATGACAGGATTCCAGATTCATCTTGTACATTTCCAGTCCCAATCATTTCTCTGAGAAATTCTGGTTTCTTTTCATGGGAAATGGCATTTCAAGGCCACAATCTGGATGCCAGGGTTGCTCATTACTATTGAGTTGGTCACTGTTTCTAGGCCTCATCAGCCAACAGATGCTAGAAAGTACATGCACACAAACACACAGCATTCTTTTTTTAAAAAAAAAATAATAAACCATCTTCTGAGATCATACCGATAGCTGTAATTCAAATTCAGGAATATAGGTTGGTTTCTTGGTGAGGTTTTTTGGTTTGTTTTTACTAAATCTCTTCTATTGTATTTGTTTTTCCTTTCTTCTACACCAAAAATATAGATTCCAAAAGATACAGAGGATGATAGAATTAGAATATCTCATAATTATTCATGCACTCTATCCCACTGTGTTAAGGGTTCCCAGGATCACCTCACATTTGATAACTTGCTAGAAAGACTGACAGGATCGAGCGTATAATTGTATTCACAGTTAAGCTTTATTACAGCACAAGGATACGTGAGAGAATGAATGGGCAAGGGGAAAAGACACAGGTAGAGTCCCAAGAATGCCATGGAGCAGGCTTCCTTATGCTGTTTTCTCCCACAGTGGGTCCTGTAGAGCTCGCTGTTCCCTAGCAATGAAAACACAGCAACATGAAGCCATTAGAGACTCAGTGCCCAAGGTTTTTATTGGGGGCTGTCGCTAAAATGCCAGAGTCTTAGCAGGAAAACAGATAATATAAACCATGCTGTTTATATANTAGAGCTCGCTGTTCCCTAGCAATGAAAACACAGCAACATGAAGCCATTAGAGACTCAGTGCCCAAGGTTTTTATTGGGGGCTGTCGCTAAAATGCCAGAGTCTTAGCAGGAAAACAGATAATATAAACCATGCTGTTTATATAACAACCTGGGCAAGTGAGCTATCCTTATCAATTCAGCAATAGTAGAAATGCTCCCCAAATGCAAGTTCCCAGCCAAGGGCTAACCTTACAAGCAGGCCTTTCGAAAGATATCAGTCTCAGGCCTGTTCTGTTAATCCCTTTCTGGCTAGTATACCCCTTGGCCCTTGTCCAAGACATCTTTACAACAAAATTATCAGTAAGACCCCATGCTGTAGGGTGAGACCAACCTCCAGTATAATCTCACTTATACCCTCTAGAGGCTTTAGATTTCACCAGTTAAAATAAATCCCACTGACCACAAAGCTCTATCTTGGAAAGCCAGGTGGCTCCCTCCTTAAATTTCCATATGAACTCTTTTTTGCCTGACTCATGGCATCCATTCAGGCACACCAAGTGCCCAGTAAGCAGAAGCTGAGCTGAAAGTCTTCCAGGCTGAGGGCAGGGGATATTCAGGGCACATGCACAGAAACTGCAGTCCCAGAGGGTCACATGACACCCCTGGAAACTTGTTAGGGCGCACCAAGCAGGACATACATTGGGCAGGCAGGACAGCTCCCCAGGGCTCCCATGTGGCCTCCCACCCAGGGACCTGCCCCTCCAGGACTCCCTATCCAATTGGAATAATTCATTCGAGATCTTGGTCTCAGGACAGACATTAGTAAGAATGAGCTAACAGGTTTCCCAGTGCGGCCTCCCACCTTGGAGCCTCCCACCCAGTCCAATCCAAATAATCCAGTCTAGTCCTTGGTTTTAGAGGGACTGCCTGAAGGCAAGCAATCTCCATCATTTGGCTTGTCCTATTCATTCCTCCTGTGGACTACAGCTGGAAGTGCTCTGCAGATAAAGTACAGGGAGCTGGGGCCACCCCTGTGGTCCTATAGTCTGAGCTCTGCCAGGTGTGACAGGTGCCTCAGCAGACAGTTTGCATTCAAAGTGCTCATAGCAGCTTGGAAAGGAAACACCACAGGGTAACTGTGTTCAAGAAGAAAGGAAAGTTTCCAGGAACAATTCAGAAAAAAAGAAGCACATTAAGGCCCTTTCTACTCCCCAGCTTGTTTTTCTCCAGGGTTACAACATCAGAGTGTCTCATTCAGTAATCATAGCCTGACATTTCCCAATCACCCTCCTCCAGACCTTTTGTCTGGAAGGGCTCTATGCAAGAAGGAAACCCATTTTCCCAGGGAAATATTTTTATACAGTTTAACCAGAAAGACACATCACGTTCAGGAATTGGTCAGGAAGAATCCTCAACTTTCAATCATTTTTCAAAATGGAGTCACATAACCTCCCACTCCTTTAACCTTGATCTTCTCTCCAGTGAGTAACCTAGGGGGGAAAAAAAGTAGTCCCTTGCTGGGATCAGCTGTATTTAATTATCAAAAGCCTTGTTACAAGTGTGTATAGCAGGAGACAGATGAGACAAGTAGTCAGGCTATCAATTCACTGGTAAAAACTACAAATCTTTTTAGAAAGTGGAACACAGCAACTCAACAGCAGTGAGACACCACTGGCAGGAATCACAAGTCCCATCTGCATGGAGTTGAGGGGGGGAGAGGTCACACTCCCCGTGATGTTCCTGCAGCCTTCAACAGTAACCACAAATTAGCCCCACAGTTAGTCTCTGTTGGGCTTCCCTGATAGCTCTGTTGGTAAAGAATCCGCCTGCAATGTGGGAGACCAGGTTTGATTCCTGGGTTGGGAAGATCTGCTGAAGAAGAGAAAGGCTACCCACTCCAGTATTCTTGGGCTTCCCTGGTGGCTCAGCTGGTAAAAAATCCACCTGCAATGCGGGAGACCTGGGTCCTATCCCTGGTTTGGGAAGATCCCCTGGAGAAGGGTAAGGCTACCCACTCCAGTATTCTGACCTGGAGAATTCCATGGACTACAGTCCATGGGGGATATGAAGAGTCGGACACAACTGAGTGACTTTCACTCACTCACTTAGTCTCTGTACCAGAGATATAGAGCCTATTAGCAACTCAGTTTCAGAGAACAAGCCCTTTGCCCTCAGCATGCGTATGATGATCAAATATCATACTCAGTCAGCGTCCATATTTTCATATTTTATGGCCCCACAGAGGCTGTCTGAAATAAGCAACCGTTTCAGAATCTGAGTTCTGTTCTTTGAGATGCAGTTTCAGTTCAGCACAGCTCACACTGAGACTGAGACAGCTGCAGAAGACAGTTTCAGGTTTCAGCTTAGTCGGGCCCAGGCCATTAGGATCTGTGAATCCAGGATTTTTTAAAAGCCAGTGGCTTTTCTTCGGTAGCAGCAAAGCCACGAGCAGGAAGGGTCAGACAACTGCATTCTCAGTCCAAGTGACAAGCAATGGTTTCTTTGCGACCCCATTGACTGTAGCCCACCAGGCTCCTCTGTCCATGAAATTCTCCAGGCAAGAATACTGGAGTGGGTTGCCATTCCCTTCTCCNCCTATCTCTTTGCCTTTTCATATTATTCATGAGGTGCTCAAGGTAAGAATACTGAAGTGGTTTGCCATTCCCTTCTCCAGTGGACCACATTTTGTCAGAACTCTCCACCATGACCCGTCTGTCTTGGGTGGCCCTACATGGCATGGCTCATAGTTTCATTGAGTTAGACGAGGCTGTGTCCATGTGATCAGATTGGCTAGTTTTCTGTGATTGTGGTTTCAGACTGTCTGCCCTCTGATGGAGAAGGATAAGAGGCTTATGGATGCTTCTTGATGGGAGAGACTGACTGAGGGGGAAACTGGGTCTTGTCTGATTGGTGGGGTCATGTTCAGTAAATCTTTAATCCAATTTTCTGTTGATGAATGGAACTGTGTTCCCTCCTTGTTATTTACCTGGGGCCAAACTGCGGTGGCCCCTAAGACTTCCCTGGTGGCTCTGATAGTAAAATGTCTGCCTATAATTTGGGAGACCCAGGTTTCATCCCTGGGTTAGGAAGATCCTCTGGAGGAGGAAATGGCAACCCATTTCAGTACTCTTGCCTGGAAAATCCTGTGGATAGAGTAGCCTGGTGAGCTATAGTCCATGGAGGTCGCACACGACTGAATGACTTCACTTTCACTTTTTCACTTTCATTGCAAACTGTGGTGGAGGTAATGAAGATAATGGCAACCTCCTTCAAAAAGCCCCATGCACGCACTGCTACACTCAGTGCCCCCAACCCTGCAGCAGGCCACCGCTGACCCACGCCTTAGCTGGAGACTCCTGGACACTCCTGGGCAAGTCTGGGTCACTCTCTTGTGAGGTCACTGCTCCTTTCTCATAAATCTTGGTGCGCACAAGGTTCTGTTTGTGCCCTCCAAGAGTCTGTTTCCCAGTCCTGTGTAAGTTCTGGCAGCTCTATGGTGGGGTTAATGGCAACCTCCTCCGAGGGGGCATATATCATATCCAAGTATGCTGCACCCAGAGCCCCTGCCCCTGCAGCAGTCAACTGCTGAGCTGTACCTCCACAGGAGATGCTCAAACACAGTTCTGTCTCAATCTCTGTGGGGTCTCTGGGTCCTGATGCACACAAGGTTTGTTTGAGCCCTCTGAGCATCTCTGGCTGGAATGGGGTTTGATTCTAAATGCAAATTTGCCCTTCCTACCGTCTTGCTGGGGCGTCTCCTTTGCCCTTGGATGTGAGGTATCTCCTCAAAGTCATAATAAAAAGCATTAACTCTTTCCGAAGTATAATATTGATATAATATAATTCCAACCAGAACTACAATAGTTTTGTTTTGTGGAGGGGTAGTATTCAATTTTAAACTTTATAAAATGATTTTAAACTTCAAAGTTTCTAGAAAAAGTAAATCTGTGAGAACAAAAATCTTTTGAAATCATATCGATTACAGAGACATGATAGAGTTCAGATTAAGCTAAATATATTTGTGACCTTATATGACAGAAATGACATTTAAATCAGGGGCTTGTGGGTAATGTGTTCCATAAATGGTGCCAGCTGATAATGTTGAATTTTACCTGAGCCCCGTGATCCTGGTAAATAGTGAAGGTTAAGAAATTCCTTTACTCTTTTGTGTTCTTCTGTGTTACTCTTTGTTTACGGCAAAGATCCCTCCTTCCCTGTATGACTTTGGACTCACAGACACCACTCGTTTGTTGATAACATGGCCAGACACAGACCCTCCAAAGTCTCATTCTTTTCCCCCATAAACACTGATTAATCACAACAAAATGCTTATTAGTCAAACTTTAGCCAAGCTTCTCTCTTTCCTACAGGTTCCTGAACTCTGCTTGCCCTCAAGACTGAGGAAGCTCAAAAAAAAATGTGCAATATGCCCTTTTCTCAACATCTCCTGAGAACTGGCTGACCACAGTGGACACTCTCCTGTCAGATCCCATTGGTCATTTCCCTGATTGTGCAGGTTCTCTTCCACAGAGTCTGCTTATCTTGGCTTGCCTCCTCCTTACCCTATCTATAAAAGAAAAGCCTTCTTCTGTTTGGTTTTGAGATGCTTGCAGATTTCTGAGATGGGGATTCTCCCCCTATTTGCAATAGCCTTTCTTTCTAGTCTCTCTCTATCCAAGTCTGGATTTGTTTCTATTTGATGCAGCAACAAGGAAGCTTGACCTTAATCTCATACCATACATCAGAATCAATTTCAACTAGATTAAAGGTATAAGTAGAAAATTTTAAAACAAAAGTGAAATAAATGTTAAGACTATCTTTTTAGGAGTACTTGGAATGGAGAAGGGGTCTGTGCAAGGCAGGAAACACAGAAGCCAGAAAAGAAAGCTTTTTAAAAAAAATGTTTATTTTTGGCTGCACTGGGTCTTTGTTGCTGTGCTTTCTGTAGTTGTGGTGAGTGGAGATCACTCCTATTGCAGTATGTGGGCTTCTCATTGCAGCGGCTTCTCTTCTTGTGAAGCATGGGCTCTAGGTGCATGGGCTCAGTTGTTGTGGTGCATGAGCTTAGTTGCTCCATAGCATGTAGAATCTTCCTGAACCAGGGATCAAGCTCATGTCTCCTGCAGGCAGATTCTTAACCACTGGACCACCAGGGAAGTCCAAGAAAGCTTATTTTTGATGAAAGAATACATTGTTCNGCATGAGCTTAGTTGCTCCATAGCATGTAGAATCTTCCTGAACCAGGGATCAAGCTCATGTCTCCTGCAGGCAGATTCTTAACCACTGGACCACCAGGGAAGTCCAAGAAAGCTTATTTTTGATGAAAGAATACATTGTTCTAATTACAGATAAAAGGACACCTACAAAATGCAAAGGACAAATGAGTTGGGGGAAAATATTGCAATGTAACAAATATCTCTAGTTTACAAAGAGCTCTTATAAATTGATAAGAAAAAGACAAATCACTGCAAAGAAAACTTAACAAAGGCTATGAAGATTTGCCAAAGAGAAAAGCTAAATTGTCAACAAACAGAAAAACAGCCTCAGTTTCACAAGTGGTCAGGGTAGTGCAAGTTAAAGCAATTAAATTACCCCTCAGATTGGCAAAAATTAGAGCATCAACATTCAGTGCTAAAGATTTGCCTTGGTGGACTCATACTGTGCTGGTGGGAGTAGGAAATGTTAAAATATTTTGGGGAAGTGATTTGGCTGTATTTATTCAACAACACAATACCCTTGGATTTAATAGTAAAACTTCAAAATACTGGAAGGAATAATTGACTGGTGCAATGAAAATCTGACTTACCAGTACAGTGGGAGATCTCTCTCACTAACTCAGAGAGCAAGCAGAAGAAAATCATCAGGAAGAACATACACATTTAAAATAACTCAAGGGCTTCCCTGGTGGTGCTAGTGGTAAAGAATCTGCCTGCCAATGCAGGAGATGCCGGTTCGATTCCTGTGTCAAGAAGATCCCCTAGAGAAGGAAATGGCTACTCGTTCCAGTATCCTTGCCTGGAGAATTCCATGGACAGAGGAGCCTGGCAGGCTGCATAGTCCATGAGGTCGTATAGAGTTGGACACGACTGAGCAACTAACACTATGTCGACTAAAAAAGTATAGTCACAATCTGAAAGTAGAGGGTTATTTTGTTTGGTGGGAATGTTTAGGACTCTGAGCCAGGGAGACAGCATCTCAGTAGCTCCAAGAAAACTGCTCCAAGGAGGCAGGAAGGGAAGTCAGACTATATGCAAGTTTGCAACAAAGGGAGCAGGTAGTCTGAACACCACACATCAGGTATCAAGTTAAGGAATTTAGCTTTCTATGTATGGGAAGATGCAAGCTTCTGGGCTCACCGAATTCATTCCTTTCACGTGCACCTCAGCTATTTGGGGTCAATCTGTTTCCTTGTTCACCTTGCCTCTTGTATTTCTCTAGCTCCTCAACAATCACTATGGGGGGTGGCAAGGCCCACTGGATGGCTGTTTTGGGAGCAATCATTCACATTTGGAGGCCAGAAATAGCTGATGGCTGTGACATTGTAGAAGGCAATAGCACCCCACTCCAGTACTCTTGCCTGGAAAATCCCATGGATGGAGGAGCCTGGTAGGCTGCAATCCATGGGGTCACGAAGAGTCGGACACGATTGAGCGACTTCACTTTCACTTTTCACTTTCATGCATTGGAGAAGGAAATGGCAACCCACTCCAGTGTTCTTGCCTGGAGAATCCCGAGGATGTCGGAGCCTGGTGAGCTGCTGTCTATGGGGTTGCACAGAGTCAGACACAACTGAAGCGACTTAGCAGCAGCAGCAGTGACATTGTTGTAGCCTCGCATTCCTGGAAACGAACTCACTCAGAAGGACAATGCAGATAGTGGAGTGCAATTTATTACACCGGCAGGCCCAAGGCTGAGTCTCCTCTTAGCCAAGGACCCCGACCAGTTTTTGTGAAAACCTTATATACCCTAAGTGTACATGCTCAAACCCACCTCCCCAAATTCTCTGAAACTAGTCTGAACAAATAAAAAGAAAGATACAAAGTTAACTGGTGATTCGTATGCCTTAAGCATAGGTAGTTAACAGTGGACAATTATCAATAGGCCTGTGGTCATACCCCAACAAGCATAATAGAATTTATGATTCTATTTGGTTACACAAATAATTAGGGTATTCTTTTAGCTGACCGACAGTCTAGGTAGGAGCCCTGGGGCTCTTCCACCCCCGGGGTCTGGTTTTCTAGTTGTATGGCGTTTCCATAGATACTGGGCATATAGCTTATTAAAGTCCACAGTCCGGGCAAAGATGGAGCCTGTCTGTCTCTTTCCTCCTTCAACATTTCTTGTTTATTAATATGGCAGGAGATATTTTCATTTCACAACTAACACACACACCAACAAGCTCAAACCAATAAACACATATGCTAAACCCAACAGCTGGAAAATACAGTCTTTTCCATTAAGAAATGAAACACTGCCGAAAACTGGGTCCCATACTTGAGGCTCAAGGCAAGGTTGAGTCTTGGAGACGTTTTGCAAGTTTGACACTGGATTTCTAAATAATCTTTGGGTCAAAAGGGGGAAACGGTTACAAATTAGCACTTGAAACTGAATACTAATGAAAATGAATCAAATCAAAACTTGGAACTTAGGGCTTTCCCGGTGGTTAATAATCTACCTGCCACTGTAGTGGAAGCCGGCTCCAAGATCCTACATGCTGAGGAGCAACCAAGCACTTGTGCCACAACTATTGAGCCAAAGCTCCGTGACTACTGAAGCCTGGTGCCTAAAGCCCGGGCTCGCAGAGAAGCCACCGCAATAAGCCCACTCGCCACAAGTAGAGAAAACTCGCAGCAGCAAGGAAGAAAACCAGCACTGTCCAATACTAAATAAATAAATCTTAAAAAACAAAAAACCTTGAAACCTTGGCTATTCAGAAGAGAGCTTTAGCCTGCATGCTTATATAAGGAAATAGGGAAGGCTGAGTACTCGAGTTTTTTCTTGTTTTAATGGATGAAATGTCCCATTACTGATGTCACAACACCCCCCCCCCAACACACACACACACCACTGCTCCGTGCACAGATACTTGGTTTCTGGCGCTCAACCACCTCAGCTCCCCGCGCCCACAGTGGTTAAACTCTCGCTGCGGGCGACTTCCGCTTCCTGGCCTAAATTTGACACGTACTATTCCCCCCGTGGCAAATACCCAGGGTCGGTGACAGCCAGAGCCGGGCGATGCCCCCAGCCGACGGGTGGACAGAGGCGCCGTCAGGTGGGCACCCAGCGGCGCCCAGGGCTCTGCGGCCGCGAGCCGCCTGCGCGGATCGGGGGGCCTTTCCGCACCTGGAGAAGTGGAGCGGGAGTCGGGGCTGGGGAGGGGGCGCCAGTGTCAGGCCAGTGGCTCGGATGTGTCTTTCTAGCTAGGATGGGGAGGGGGCAGGGGAAGGTACTACGATTGAAGATGCCTCGGCCCCTGGGGATACAGCCGGAGGGCGGGGCCCCAGGACGCAGAGGAGGGAAGACGCCAGGCCTACGCTTGGGGTAACGGTGGAGGATGCACGCAGGAGGGAAGAGTCTGGGAGCCGCAGCCCGACCTGCTGGGCCGGATCGGCTCCCAGGAAACCCCGCCGAGGCAGGTCTGGCGAGGCAGCGCTGGTTTCGCAGCCGCAGAGATGCCCACCCTCCCAAGATGGCGACTCCCGGAGAGACACTCCCAAGAGGACAGCCATGTTAGTGGTCTGACAAAGTCACTAAAGAAAATTGGAAAGCCCGCCTCTCCTCCGACACACACAGACACGCGCACGCACTGACTCCTCGTGAGTGCACCGGGTGTAATTGGGGCGGCTTCGGCGTCGACACTGAGCATGTGCAGTGTGAAATCCAGAAACGTCAGAGTCCCGCAGAGGCAGTTTCAACACTTGGGGCTCTGGGGCTGAGTTTGAGATGGCGATTTAGCAGCAGTAAAGCATTGACATAATTATGGGGGCGTTAGGACATGGCTTTCTTGCTCAGTGATGGTACCCTGTTGGGTGAGTAATGGGACTTCTCTAGAGTCTGTGAGGTGATGCATAGAGTGACACAGGGGTTTGTGGGTGAATGATGGAGGCAGTAGGGAAAGTAATAAGCAGTCTGTGTGCTGAATTTTGGGGAATCTGTGGGGTCAGTGATACAGTCTATAGGGTGAGCAGGGGGCATTGATGAGGTGAGCGATGAGGAGTCTGTAGGGTGAGTGATGAGCCTCCTTGGAGGCCACTGATGGGGTAAGTGACTGGGTCTGTGGGATAAGCAGTGGAAGTCTATGGAGTGAGGGATCAGGGGTAAGTGGAGTAAGGGATGGGGACTGTGGTGTGAGTGATCTGGTGTCAGAGATGTGATTCGAGCTCTGTGAGGTTAGTGCTTGGAGATCCTGTGCAGCGAATCATGGGCGTTCTGTCAGGCGTCATGGGGATTACTGAGGTTATGTGATGGAGCTGTCTGTGAGGTAAATGATGAGGTTCAGTGATGTGAGTGATGAGGATCTTTTGGAGAGTAATGGGTGGTCTGTAGAGTGAATGGTGGAGAGCCTGTGAGGTGAGGATTGGAGAATGAGCGAGTGATAGAGAGTTTTTGAGGTGAGTGATGAGGGCCGTGGGATGAGTGTTGCAGGATCTATAATGTATATGATTGGGTTTATTGGGTGGATGGTCAAGGTTTCTGTGGTGTGAGTGATGGGGCTCTATGGGATGAATGATACATTTATTTGGGACTGTGGATAGTGATAGAGGGGCCTATTAACCCCACGCTATGATTGGTGGTTTTAGAATTGAGATGTGATTGTTTCAAAAACCTACTTTTGACCTTCTTGGTCCTCCTGTATCTTTGTTTCCTGTGTCATTAGTTTCTGCCCTTGATTTCATTATTTCTTTTCTTTAGATTTTTTTCTTTTATTCCTATTTTTTAATTCCTAAATTGAATCCTTATCTCAATTAATATTCCTTAATTTTCTTTTATAGTATAGGCATTAAGTTCATGAATTTTTCTCTAAGAACACTTTAGTTTCATGTCACAAGTTTTTATATGTAACACTTCCACCATAGTTTATTAATAATGTTTTCTAATTTCTGTTGTGGTTTTCTCTCTGATCCCTTAGTTATTTAGGTATGAGATTTTGATTTCCCCCAAAGTTGAAATTTTTGTTATTTATTTCTAAATTATTGCCAGAGACTATCATCTGAGTGATCATTAGGTGCAGGAATGGATGTTCCTTAAAGTGGATGGTATGTATTGAAATTTCAGTTAAATTATTTTCCAAAACTTTTGTAAAATTACATCTCCCACTAACAGCATATAAAAGGGCTCACTCCAGAATCATCTCCCGCACTGATTGTTGCTGCTTTTTAAATTTCTGCTCTGAGGGCCAAACAAAACAGTATGTAGCTCACTTTGATGTGCATCTTCCTGACAACTGGTGGCCAAACATCTCTTATTTATTGACCACTGAAATGTATTTAACATTTTTTTATATCCTCTGCTCTTTTTTTCCTTTATGTAGTTTGTCTTTCTCACTAATTTATGGATATTAACCTTCTGTCATTTATTGTAATTTTCCCCTTTATCTCTCTTTATATGTTGATTTTTGAAACATGTCTTCATATATAATTAGAAAAATAGTCATCTGATTAGATAATTTTTCTTTACAAGTTCTAGATATCCTGTCTTGCCTAGTAAGTTCTCCCTGATTTGATGCTTAAGTAAATATATGACTTAAACTTAAATTTTCATTGTTTAAGGGTTAAATTTTAATCCAACTGGAAAATTCTTGTGTGTGGTATAAGATGAGATTAAAGTTTGTATTTTCCATTTGGTTAGAAAATTTGACAGCACCAATCATTAAATTAATACCCTTTTCAAACTCAGTTAAATGCCACTTTTGTCACATAAATTCCCAAATGTTCTATTTCTGAACTCAATTTTTTCTTCTGTATATTTATCTACTCCTTTTCAAAAAAACTGTTGTGACTTTAGGAATACTTTTTATACTTAATAGTGCTAATCCCCTCACTCTTCCTTTCTTTGGTTGTTTTCTTTAATATTTTTTAGCATTATTCTTTCATATGAATGTTAAAAACCACTTTATTTTACTTCAAAAGCAACCATTAAAACTATATTTTATAGTTTTCTTCTTATAGATTCAGGACCTTTTTTAAAAGTTCATTCTTAGATATTTTACACTTGATTTCATCATCACAATAAAGAGCACATTTCTCTATTTCTATAGGGGGAAAAATATTGATTTAAATTTTTTTCTTTTTTGTATGGTATTTCTTATCCAATCCAGTTATCACATTCTCATGTGAATTATAGTTGCCTTTTATGGTCTCTTAGTTTTTCTAGATATAATATCATGTCATGTTCAATTAACAATGATACTCTCTCTTCCTTTCAAATATTTTTTTCTGATTACTTCACTTTCTATTGCATTAGCTAGAGCTTTCAGAACAATGTTGAATGATACTTGATAGAGAACCTCTATCTTATTGCTAATTTGGAAGTGAAGGATATTCATTCATTCAACAAATGTTTGTTAAATACCTTACCCTTTCCAGATACTGGATTTGAAATCCTGCATGGCCACTTACTAACTACATGATCTTTTCTTTTTCTAACAGCTTTATTGATATAATTCACCTTCCACAAACTTCAACATATAAAGCTTACAATTCAATGGTTGTTAGTATGTTCAAGTTGTGCAAATCACCCTCATAATCCAATTTTAGAACATTTCATCACTTCCAAAAGGAAACATTGTACTGGTTCCACATTGCCACCCCATACCTCCAGCTGCAAGCAGCCACTGATTTATTTTCTGTCTCTATAAATTTGCCTATTCTAGACCTTTCATATATATGGAATCAAACAATATATGCTCTTCAGTGACTATCTTTTTTTACTTAGAATGTTTTCAGGATTCATCCATGCTATACCATGTATCAGTACTTCATTCTTTATTACTGAATAATATTCCTTTGTGTCGATATACCTCATTTTGTTTATCCATTCATCAATTGATAGATATTTGCTTTGTTTTTGCTTTTGGGCTACTATGAATAATGCTGCCGTGAACATTTGTGTACAAAAACTTGTACACAAGTTCGTATATTTTCATTTCTCTCAGAAGTGGAATTGCTAGGTCATACGGTACCTTTAAAGAACTGCCAAACTGTTTTTCAAAATAGTCACACCATTTAACCTGCTACCAGCAATATATGAAGGTTTCAATGTGTCATTCTTAACACTTGTTATTGTCTGTTTTTTTTTTTTTTAATTCTAGCCATCTTAATGATTGTGAAGTGGTATCTCATTGTGGTTTTTATTTCTATTTCCCTAATGAATGTTGAGAATCTTTTGATGTGTGCAATGGACTGCAGGTTTACGTGCCCCCTTCCACCCAAATTCACACCTTGAAACCCTAAATCCCAGTGTGATGGTATTAGGAGGTAAGGCCTTTGGGAGGTGATTAGGTCATGAGGGTAGAGCCCTCATGAATGGGATTAGTGTCCTTATAAAAGAAACCTCAGAGAGCTCCTTTCCACCTTTGCCATGTGAAGACACAAGAAGATGGCTGTCTATGAATCAGGAAGCAGGTTCTCACCAGACACCAAATCTGCTGACATTTGAGCTTGGATTTCCCAGCCTCCAGAATTGCAAGAAATAAATATTTGTTGTTTAACCCAATATTCTCTAAGTAAAGTGATGGGGAGTGGGATTACTGGGTCATATGGTAGTTCTATTTTAACTTTTTGAGAAACCTCTATAATGTTTTCCGCAGTGGCTGTATCAATTTACATTCCCATCACAGTGTACAAGGGTTTCCTTTTCTCTACATCCCCCTTGCCAACATTTGTTATTTGTAGGCTTTTTGATAATAGCCATTCTGACAGGTGTGTGGTGATATCTCATTGTGGTTTTGATTTGAATTTCCCTGATGACTAATGATGCTGAGTATCTTTTCATGTGCCTGTTGACCATCTTCATTTCTTCTTTGGAAAAATGTCTATTTAGTTCTGCCCATTTTTTTCTGTGTGTTTTTAACTGGAAGCTAATTACTTAACAGTGTTGTGTTGGTTTCTGCTGTACAACAGTGTGAATTAGCCATAATCACGCATATATATTTACCCCCTCCCTCTTGAGCCTCCCCCACACGATCCTACCCCTCTAGATCTTCACAGAGCACCCAGCTGGGCTCCCTGTTATAAAGCAGCTTCCCACTAGCTAGCTATATACACGTGGTAGTGTATATACATCAGTGCTACTCTCTCGATTCGTCCTCTCCTCTCCTCCCCGCACTGTGTCCACAGGTCTGTTCTTTATATCTGCGTTTCCATTCAATAAGATATATTAAGAGAGAGAGGCCACATTTACCTAACTTTTGTCCCAGTATATTGTTATAGTTGTTCTGTTTTATTATTAATTGTTGTTAATCTCTTATTGTACCCAAATCGTAAATTAATTTTATCATCGGTATGCATGTATATAAGAGACACAGCACATATAGGGTTTGGTACTATACACAGTATCATTTCTGCCCATTTTTAAATTGGGTTGTTTGTTTTTTGACATTGAGTTGTATGAGCTGTTTATATATAATATGTTGGATATTTCTTATCAGTCATATCATTTACCAATGTTTTCTCCCATTCAGTAGGTTGTCTTTTCATTTTGTCAATGGTTTCCCTTGCTTACAAAAGCTTTGAACAATTTTTTGAACATTGACATGGAACATCATTTAAACATTTTTTAATTGAAATATATTTTGAGATAACTGTGGATTCACATGCAGTTGTAAAAAAAAATAATGCAAAGTGATCCCTTGTGCACTTTGCTCAGTTTCCTCCAGTTGTGACATTTTACAAAATTAAAGTATAATATACCAACCAGAATTTTGATCCTGATACAATTCTACCATCTTCGTCAGATTTCCTCAGTCTTACTCATACATATATGTGTGTACTAAGTTTCATACAATTTTATCACCTGTGAAACTTTGTGTATCCATCACCATAGTCAAAATACTGAATGGTTCCAATATCACAGTGATCCCTAGCCTTGCACTTTTATAACCACACTGTTCACCTCTTGTCTCTACTAACCCTTGGAAACCACTGATCTGTTCTCCATGTCTCAACTTTTGTGACTTCAAAATTGTTACATTGATCAAATCATATAGTATATAAACTTTAGACATTTTTTCAGCAAGGTAGGAGAGATCCAGTTATTCTGCATCCTCACCAGCATTTTGCATTGTCAATATTTCTTTTAGCTATTCTGATATATGTGTAGTGATATCTCATTGTAGTTTTCATTTGCATTTCCCTGGTAGATAATAGGGGAACTATTTCATATGCTTATTTGCCATCTATGTATCCTCTTTGGCGAAATGTCTGTTAGTATTTTCTAACTGAATTGTTTGGATGATTTTTACTGTTGAGTTTTGAGAGTGTTTTATATATTCTACATACCAGTCTTTTGTCAGATATGTTATCCTCACGTATAGTTCACAGTCAGTAGCTTGTCTTTTCATTCTCTTCATCTTTCCCATCCTCAGGTCTTTTTCAGAGCAAAGGTTTTTAAATTTTTGGCAAGACCCAGTTTATCAGTGTTTCCTTTTACGGATTATGCTTTTGGTGTCCAATCTAAAAACTTTGCCATTCTCTGATTCTCTGACACCAGCTGAACGTCCAACAACTCAATTTTTTTAACTTATTTATTTTAATTGGAAGTTTATTACTTTACAATATTGTAGTGGTTTTGCCTTACATTGACATGCGTCAGCCATGGATATACGTTTGTTCCCCATCCTGAGCCCCCATCCCCATGCCCCTCCCCATCCCATCCCTCTGGGTCATCCCAGTGCACCAGCCCTGAGCACCCTGTCTCATGCATCGAAAGTGGACTGGTGATCTGTTTCACATATGATAATATACNGCCTGGCATGCTGCAGTTCATGGGGTTGCAAAGAGTCAGACATGACTGGCAACTGAGCTGAACTGAGAATGACTGCAATCCAAAGTCTACAAGCAATAAGTGCTGGAGAGGGTATAGAGAAAAGGGAACCCTCTTACACTATTGGTGGAAATGCAAACTAGTACAGCCACTATGGAGAACAGTGTGGAGATTCCTTAAAAAACCTGGAAATAGAACTGCCTTATGACCCACCAATCCCACAGCTGGGCATACAGACCAAGGAAACCAGAATTGAAAGAGATACATGTACCCCAATGTTCATCGCAGCACTGTTTATAATAGCCAGAATATGGAAGCAACCTAGATGTCTCAGTTCTAATGAGGTTGATGAAACTGGAGCCGATTATACAGAGTGAAGTAAGCCAAAAAGGAAAACACTAATAGAGTATACTAACACATATATATGGAATTTAGAAAGATGGTAACAATAACCCTCTATGTGAGACAGCAAAAGAGTCACAGATGTATAGAACAGACTTTTGGACTCCGAGGAAGAGGAAGAGGAGGGGATGATTTGGGAGAATGGCATTGAAACATGTATATCATGTAAGATATGAATCACCAGTCTAGGTTCGATCCAGGATACAGGATGCTTGAGGCTGGTGCACTGGGATGACCCAGAGAGATGGTATGGGGAGGGAGGTAGGAGGGGAGTTCAGGAATGGGAACTCATGTACACCCATGGCGGATTCATGTTGATGTATGGCAAAACCAATACAGTATTGTAAAGTAAAAACAAACAAACAAACAAACATAAAGGAGATCAGTCCCAGGGGTTCATTGGAAGGACAGATGCTAAAGCTGAAACTCCAATACTTTGGCCACCTCATGTGAAGAGTTGACTCATTGGAAAAGACTCTGATAGGGATTGGGGACAGGAGGAGAAGGGGACAACAGAGGATGAGATGGCTGGATGGCATCACCGACTCTACTCACATGAGTTTGGGTGAACTCTGGGAGTTGGTGATGGACAGGGAGGCCTGGTTTGCTGTGATTCACGGGGTCGCAAAGAGTCAGACATGACTGAGAGACTGAACTGAACAGAACTGAAATGCTATGTGAATAGTTGCAGATATATAGCAAATCCAGATATAGCTCTTGGAACTTTTTGGAGTTTTTCATTTTGTTTTTTGGAATATTTTTGATGTGATGTAACCCATGGATATAGAAGGTCAATTGTATTTTATTTCCAGGATACTTTCTTAGTCCTCTTATGTTTATTTCTGTTACTTGGGGAGAAGAAAACTTTGCGTTTCAATGAACTCATTTTAAGAAACTTTTCCCCTGTTTCTGAGAATAAAACTGTCTGCAAGTGTTAATACACTTACAGAGTTCACAAATCATTTATCCAAATTATCTCATAGGAAAGTAAACTGTAACTGTGACACCTCCAAATCTTAGAAGAAACAATATTTAACTAGACTTATTTGCCCTAACACATAGGCTTAAAAGCTTTAGAAATAAAAATCTTGAAATTTTATAAAAGTCTGTAATGTTCTTATAAAAATTATTTCAGATTAAAAAAATAATTTCATCACTTTAAAACACATCAGGCTCTAAATATATTTTTACTCAAGCATTTTTGAGTAAAGATTTTAAGAAATAGAAAAAAGCTTATTGTGTCTATTTCTGGCCTAACCAGAGAAAAAATCAGTGTGGACAGGAATGTTTTTCAGATAACTGAAGCCTAAGTAAATAATCATCAAAATGTTTCATTTTATTTTTGTTTTTGATGTAAGTAAGCATGAGGGCTTCCCAGGATGCTAGTGGTAAAGAACTTGCCTGCCAAGGCAGAAGACATAAGAGATGCTGGTTCAATCCCTGAGTCAGGAAGATTCCCTGGAAGAGGGCATGGCAACCCCCTGCAGTATTCTTGCCTGGAGAATCCCATGGATAAAGAAGCCTGCAGGCTACAGTCCATAGTGCCACAAAGAGTTAGGCATGACTGAAGTGACTTAGCAGCAGCAGCAGCAAATAAGAATGAACTATTTAAAAAATCTTCCTGCCTTTTTAGAGACTAGAGAGGAAAACTTGGCCATTTCTAGGAGTCTTTCACACCTCAGACTGCTATAACAATAGGCTGGATGGTCTAATAAGCAACAAAAGTTTATTTCTCATAGCTCTAAAGGGTGGAAGGAAGTTCAAGATCAGGATGTCGGTACAGTGAGCTGCTCTTCTAGGTTGCAGACTACCAACTTCTTGTATCCTCACATGGCAGAGTAAAGGAAGTGAAGGAAACTCGGAACTCTCATAGGGCATTAAACTCATTTATGAAGACTCAAACACTCATGACCCCATCTAAGCCTAATTACCTCTTAAAGGCCCCAACTCTTTATATCATTAAATCAAGTCATGATATTTCAGCATACCATGGTATTTCAGCGTTCAGTGGGTGGCACATTCAGTCTATAACACTGACTGTTGAATGAGTCAGATATTTTCACATATTATCTAATCTGGGCCTCTATTATAAGGGACCATAGCATGTTTTCTCCATTCTACTGTCTTATTGAACTAAGTATCAGTAATGTAACTTTTTTTAGTTCAGTTCAGTTGCTCAGTCATGTCCCACTCTTTGCAACCCCATGAAGTGCAGCATACCAGGCCTCCCTGTCCATCATCAACTCCCGGAGTCCACCCAAACCTATGTCCATTGAGTTGGTGATGCCATCCAACCACCTCATCCTCTGTCATCCCCTTCTTCTCCTGCCCTCAATCTTTCCCAGCATCAGGATCTTTTNGGTAAGGTATCATTTCTCTCTTGCTGACTTCAAGATTCTATGTTTTTAAGTTTTCTGAAGTTTCACCATAATGTGTCTTGGTATAATTTATTTGGCTTATCCTTTTGGGGTTTGCTGAGCATCTTGAAACTCTGTTTATATCTTTTACAAAATTTGAGAAATTTTCAGCTATAATTTTTTCAAATACTTTTCAGCCCCATACTTTCTCCTCTTCCCAGGACTCTGATGACATGAATGCCAGATCTTTTTTAATAGTCTCAGATTTCCCTGAGGCTCTGCTCATTTTTTCCCATCAATTGTCTTTTTGTTCTTCAGATTGGATCATTTCTATTGTTTTATCAAATTCTCTAATTCTTTCCTCTGCCCTCTCTATTCTGCTGTTGAGCTCATCCATTGAGTATTAAAATTTTAGTTATATTTTTCAGTTCTAAAATTTTCATTCTGTTCTTCTTTATATCCTTTTTTATTATGAGAATATTTTTGCATTTAAATACATTGAAGCATTTTTATGATGGCTACTTTACAATTGTTGATAACTCTAACATCTGTGTCATCTCAGTCTTTTCTCATTCCAGTTGAGATTTTCCTGCTTCTTCACATGATGCCTAATTTTCAGTTATGTCCTGGATATTTTGGGGACTCTGAGATTCTGGATACTATTTAAATCCTATTTTTTATCAAGCTCCCTCCAATACTGTTCTACCAAAAAAAGGAGACTCTCCTTTTTACTGCCAGGTGGAGGTGGAAGTTCCGGTCTCTACTTGGCCTCCTTTGACACCCCAGAGGGGACAAGCATCTTACTGCTGCTGGGTGGATGTGGAATTTCATGCTCTGCACCAGACTATCTCTTTCACCATCCTGGTGGGGAGACAAAAAAGGCATCTCATTACTGGGTTGGGGATAGAAGTTCAGGACCCCCCCCCCAAAATTTACAGTGGCCTAAATTTACACTGTCAGGGAGGGGCCTCATTATTCCCAGGCAGGGATAAAAACCAGGACTCCCTGTTTAGCCTTTACTGATGGGAATGGGGATGGGGCAGTAATTATCTAAATTTTTCTCCCTTGTTACATTGCCCCTTTTCTGGTACTCTGGCTAGAGAGAGCAGACTTTCTTGAGGCTGTTTTTTATCTGCACCATTTGGCATTCCTGATTGCTAAATTCTCCATCACCAAGTCCAAGATACATGGAACAAAAAGAAAACTCAGGGAAATCACCACTGTGTCACTCCTCAGGTTCCAAGGTCCCTAACCAAGTCTCTCCAACTGACAGTCTTCTTTGTTTAATATGTAATGTCCAGAGATCATAGCTGTACTTAGTACCAGAAATAGGGAGAATTCTGTCTATTCCATTTTGGACCCATTGGTAATTTTTAACTTCATTTTAAAATAAGTAATACATTCACATGGTTCTCTCCCCCAATCCTACAGATATCCCTAACCAAAAAACCAGTCTTGATTAGTTGGTGGGTGTGTGGTATATGCTTAGAGATTATGCAGATAAAAGCATCTAAGAAAATATCCTTGATATTTTCCCACAAAGAAAGTAGATACTATTATGTTACTGTTAACTTAAAACTTTTTATCATGAAATATTACATACATTTTGTATAATGCTGCTGTAAATACTCTTGGACGTTCCTCTTTTTGCACATGAGCAAATATTCCAATTGAGCATATTTCCATGGATAGAATCACTGTGTCCTTGTGTATGTATGCTTCAACATTACCAGGTGAAGCCAAAATGCTTTCCAGTGTGGTCATACCAATATACACCTCCATCAGACATAGGAGAGTTTTCATTGCACCATGTTTTCTTCAACACTTCATATTGCCAGTCTTCAAAAAACTTTTATTGAGGTGTAGTTGATTTTTAATAAATGTGTTTCAGGTGTACAACATAGTGATTCACAGTTTCTAAAGATTATACACCATTTATAGTTATTATAAAATATTGACTATATTCCCTGTGCTGTGTAATATACCCTTGTTGCTTATTTATTCCATACATAGTAGTTTGTACCTCTTAATCCTCACCCATTACTTTGTCCCTCCTCACTTCTCTCTCCCCACCAGTAACCACTTGTTTGTTCTCTATGTTTGTGAGTCTCTATTTTTGTTATATTCACTAGTTTGTTTTATTTTTTAGATTCCACGTATAAGTGATATCATACAGTATTTGGCTTTCTCTGTCTGACTTACTTCACTTAGCCTAATACCCTCCAAGTCCATCCATGTTGTTGCAAATGGCAGAATTCCATTCTTTTTTATGGCTGAGTAGTATTCCATTGTGTGTGTATATATACTACATTTTCTTTATCCATTCCTCTGCAGGTGGACACTTGGGTTGCCTCTGTGCCTTGGATATTGTAAATAGTGCTGCTATGAACATTGGAGCACACATATTTTTTTCAAATTAGTGTTTTCATTTTCTTTGGATATATACCCAGGAGTGGAACTGCTGAATCATTTGGTAGTTTTGTTTTTAGTTTTTTCAGGAACTGTTTTCCACAGTGGCTGTACCAATTACTTTTTCTCCATATCCTTGATATTGCCAGTCTTCTTCATTGAAGAAGACATTGTAGAAGTCTGGTTACTAAGGAGGTTGAACTCTTTTTGTGTTTATTAATGCCTTACATTTCCTTTTTCCATAAAATGCTTGTTCAAATCTTTTGCCCACTTTTCTACTAGGTGGCCTCTTTTTTAAAAATTGGTTTTTAAGAGTTCTTTACATTTCTCTAGATAGGAGCCCTTTGTCGGTAATATTTACTGGAGATATCTTCTATTTGGTAGATTTTCTTTTTTTTCTCTTATAATATGATCTTTTTTTAAAAAAATAGAAATTTTAAACTTTATTGTAGACAGATATCAATCTTTTCTTTATGGTTAGTGTTTTTTGCATCCTATTTGAGAATTATTTTCACAATCCAAGATCATAAAGATATTCATCTATGTTTTTTTCCTGTTACCTATTAAAGGTTTTATTGTTTTGCTTTTCCCCTCAATACATTTCTTTGAAATGCCTTTTAGACTCCTTTGCATCTTCTTATGTTGGTTGACCACATTTATTTTTCAAGTTGTTTTTTATTTTAGTCAATTCTATATTGCCATTGGCTGGCACATAATCAACCAGTAAATGTATTATATATATAGTTCCTACATTAACTTGAGGACTTAAAGGGAGCCTATTTTAATCCTTATTTTTGAAAAAACAGGGACTGAATGAATAAATGAATGAATGTAATAAATAGTAAATGTCTAGATTCTTTAGTGTGTTTTTCTCTCACAAAATAAAATGCAAAACTGGGTGCTGAGTGAAAAGCCTACATGATACATTATGGTAAAAATCATTAAAAACAACTAACTTCCTAGTCCTCTTCCTCTATCGCCCAGTGCTCACCATGTCATCTTGAATGGGACTGTATTTTTTACAGGTGTCATTCAAGGATGTCACTGTGGACTTCAGCCAGGAGGAGTGGCAGCACTTGGACCCTGTTCAGCGGCGCCTGTACTGGGATGTGACACTGGAGACCTACAGCCACCTGTGCGCAGTGGGTAAGTAAGCACAGCTGCCCTGTGCACCTGCCAGGGGCCTCAGAGAGGCTGCCTCCATTCTCAGCTGCTGAAAGCTCTGGGGCATCTAAAGTGTGTAATGGTGTCATCTTTGATTTGCCTGAGATACTTCAGTCCTTTTACACTTCTGTGATTATTACTCTATTCCCAGGGAATTGGATTACTTTCCTAAAGAACAAATAGAAACGTGGTTGAAAGGCCTAGAAACCCAATTAATGGGACCCAATCCTGTATCATGTCCTGTTCACAGGTTACCAAGTTCCCAAACCAGAGGTCATCTTCAGACTGGAGCAAGGAGAGGGGTCATGGATATTGGAGAAAGAAACTCCACATCACAGCTGCTCAGGTGAGTGAGTGTGACCTGAGAAAATGGCGGATGTGAAGTAGATCTGTTTTTCTAGGAGAGGCTGATCAACCTTTGAAAGGCTCTGAAGATAACCTGTCTTGAAGACTCTAAACTTTTGCAGTCACTTGGAGAGAGTTGACAGAAGCCCCTTTAATACCCAAAGGCCAACTCCCAAGTATAATCCTCACTGATATCCACTGTCTTCTTTGCTTTTTGATAAAAGAGCTGTCTCTAACCTCTGTACCCGCACATATATAGCACCCTATCTTACTGGAGTGGGTTGCTATTTCCTTCTCTGGGGGATCTTCCCGACCCAGGGATTGAACCCATGTCTCTTATGTCTCCTGCATTGCAGGTGGATTCTTTATCACTAGTGCTACCTGGGAAACTATTTTACCTGGGAACTTTTATTCTTCCTACTCCACTCCCACCCTCTTATCTTAGGTTCTTTCCTTGTACATTCAGGTATTTTAATTTTTCTTCCCTTTTATTCTAATTCCTCATATCCATCCCTTGTGCCTCCTCCCACTGGTAACAGATCTAATGTATTTGATCTTTGAATTTGTGTGGTATTCTCTTAAAGCCTAAAGTATGAGTTTACTTGTGGTTGTTGCTCAGCCGCTAAGTCATGTCCAACTCTTTGTGACCCCATAGACTGCAGCATGCCAGGCTCTCCTGTCCTTTACTATCTCGTGGAGTTTGCTCAGATTCATGTCCATTGAGTTGGTGATGCTATCTAACCATTTCATCCTCTGCCACCCCTTTTTCCTTTTGCCTTCAATCTTTTCCTGCATCTGGGTCTTTTACAGTAGAATACTATGCTGCATAGTATTCCAGTGTGCCAGTACTACATCTTACTGAACCATTCATCCAGTGGTGGAACCTAGGTTTTCATTAACGCCCATCTAAGACAAACAATTCTACAATACATTTCTACACAAATTTTCCTTTTATAGAGTATGAGATTTTCTCAGGGATGTATAAAAAAGAGGGTTTGCCTGAGATCATTGTATATTCTTATCCTGAAAGTTTCTCATTTTTTGGCCAACAATGGGTATAAAGTGGAATCTCATTTTTTATTTCTCATTTCTCCAGTACCTAGTTTGAACATTTCATCACTGACCTGTTGTGGTCTCTTGAGTTTCGCTCCTTTGAGTGACCTTGCTCATCTTCCCCTTGTTTTGATTAAATTTACTCTGGTTCATACTGATTTGCATCCAGTTTTTTTTATTTTCCCACTTTTCCAGGCATCTTCTCATTATCCTCATAAATGAGATTTCCCTGTGGAGACTATCTACTGTTCACCAGTCTTATATATATGCAAGGATTCATCCATCCTGAAATCCTGATGACTCTGCTTTTGATATCTCAAGTCTGTTTTTCCCTAGTACTTTTTAGCACTATATTTAGCTACTCAGAAAGTTCCCTTGAGATGTTTCTCTTACTACTCAATATATCAGAAATTGAAATCATTACCTCATATATCAGAAGCCCTTCTCACTTTCCAACTTTTGTCATATTCTGTCAATGTTTCTTAAATCTTTCAGTCATTTTAAATTAATCACTCTACAGTTCCTATTGCTTTTTCATTTTTGCAAATAGTTTTAGTTCTCAATCCATCTTCTTAGTTCTGAAATGTTGTTGCTGAGCCGTTAAAGATACCAGGATTTTTGGCCTCAAGAGGAGAAGAATTCAATCCAGGGTCTATGATGAGGCTTGACTGTTCAGAACTTTTGTGTGATAAAGTTTTATTAAAGTATAAAAGAGATAGAGAAAGCTTCTAGTCTTTAACTGGAAGTTATATAGCTACTAGCAAAAAGTCAGACATGACTGAGAAACTGAGCTAAACTGAGCAGGCTGCTAATTAGAGAAAGGAAATGTCTCAAAACTCAAGAGACTGGCACCAGGCCCCTCACCCACAACATGCAATTTGAGATAATATTGGCACAAGGTCAGTTGTCCTGGGCCATAAAACAATTGACATGAATCTTGAAGAAAGGCAGGTTTCCAAGCAAAGACATAGTCTCATTAACATAGCTTAAGACAGCATTTGCATGAATAAAACATACTGATTTGTCAAGTCGGTTCTGAGTCTTAGGTGGAACTGACTTGAAGAAAGCCAGAGTCTAGGGTAAATACATTCATTAACATAGCTTAAGAAAAATATTTCCATAAGCTCAACATTTGAGAAAAGTTAAGTTCAGATGGAACCAGGTGTTGTCATGGCAGCACAGGATTTTAAAAGACACCCCCTTTTAAATTTGTATGTGTGTTAGTCACTCAGTCATGCCCAACTCTTTGCGACCCCATGGACTGCAGTCCACCAGGCTCCTCTGTCCATGAGATTTTCCAGGCAAGGATACTGGAGTGGGTTGCCATTTTCTTCTCCAGAGGATCTTCCCAACCCAGGGATCAAACCCGGGTCTCCTGCACTGCAGGCAGATTTAAATTTGTATAGAAATGGGGAAAAAAACCTGACACTTGTAGTTTGTTTCCTCTTTCAGCTTAAGATAGAGATAAAAAATGTCTGACACTTGCGGCCTATTTCCTCCGTTTGGAGACCCCTAGCCTTCCTGCCTGTTACCCTTTGAGTTCCATCCAAAACCAGCTCCATATTTTCTTATGCCTGGATTATAATTTTTCTATTACTGATTATAGTTGCTGATTCCATTCTTTTTATTAGTTCACTTCAAATACTAATGACAGATTTCATTGCCTAAAATGTTTTATTTTGACATTAGCTTTATTAAAAAAAACCTAATATTATTCACATATAACTGTTCATTCAAAAAGACAAAAAACATGGCCATTTATTTCCAATTCAAACGTGTGTCTGAATGTTTTGTATAACCTTTGCACAACTCCACTTTTAACATATGATTCTATGAGGTTTATTTTTATTAATGATTGTATGAGTTTTAGAGAATTCCCTGACAGTTCAGTGGCTAGGACCCAGTGCTTTCACTGCTGAAGGCCTGAGTTCAATTCCTGGTCAGGGAATAAAAATCCCACAAGCCTCAGAGTGTGGACAAGGTAAAATAATAATAATAATAATTCTATGAGTTTTGACAAATGCATACAATCATGTAACCACCACGATAATCAAGATATAGAACAAAAATTACCTCAGGTCCTTTATTGTGTCACTCCTTCCCATTGCTTATAGACCTGGAAAATACTCATCTCTTTTCTGTCTCTGTAGTTTTGCCTTTTTCAGAATGTCGTATAAATGGAATCATACAGTATGAAGCTTTTTGAGCCTGGCTTCTTTTGCTTAGCANTTATACGACATTCTGAAAAAGGCAAAACTACAGAGACAGAAAAGAGATGAGTATACTCATCTCTTTTCTGTCTCTGTAGTTTTGCCTTTTTCAGAATGTCGTATAAATGGAATCATACAGTATGAAGCTTTTTGAGCCTGGCTTCTTTTGCTTAGCATGATACATTCAAAACTTACTCCTACTATTTTATTTCCCATAGCTTGATTCCTTTTTATTGCTGAGTAGTATTCCATAGCATGGATGTACCACGGTTCATCCATTTACCAACTGAAGGGTATTTGTCAGTTTGATTAGTATGTGTCTTGGTGTGTTCCTCCTTGGGTTTATCCTGCTTGGGATTCTCTGTGATTCCTGGACTTGGTTGACTATTTCCTTTCCCATGTTAGGGATGTTTTCAGTTATTATCTCTTCAAATATTTTCATGGGTTCTTTCTCTCTCTCCTCTTTCTGGGACTCTGTATTGTGAATGTTGGTGTGTTTAATGTTGTCCCAGAGGTCTCTTAGGCTGTCTTCATGTCTTTTCATTCTTTTTCTGTATTCTTTTTCTATATTTCTATATTTGTGGCAATGATTTCCACCAATCTGTCTTTCAGGTCACTTATACATTCTTCTGTCCCAGTTATTCTATATTGATTCCTTCTGGTGTATTGTTCATTTCTGTTTGCTCTTTAGTTCTGCGAGGTCTTTGGTAAACATTTCTTGCATCTTCACCATTCTTTTTCCAAAATCCTAGATGATCCTGGATCATCTTTACTATCATTCTGAATTCATTTTCTGGAAGGTTGCCTATCCCCACTTTGTTTAGTTGTTTTTCTGGGGTTTTATCTTGTTCCTTCATCTGGGAGATAATCCTCTGCCGTTTCATTTTTGATTAACTTTCTGTGATTGTGGTTTTCATTCTGGAGGCTTCAGTACTGTAGTTATGTTTCTTCTGTCTGCCTTCCAGTGGATGAGGCTAAAAGGCTTGTGCAAGCTTCCTGATGGGAAAGACTGGTGGTGGGAAAAACTGGGTCTTGCTCTGGTGGGCAGGTTGTGTTCAGTAAAACTTTAATCCAATTGCCTGCTGATGGGTGGGGGCTGTGCTCCCCTCCTGGTAGTTGTTTGGCCTGTGGCGACCCAGCCCTAGAGTCTACAGGCTCTATGGTGGGGCAGATGCCAAACTCCCAAGAGGGTTCCACCAAGGGGCAACTCCCAGGACTGCTACTTTCAGTGCCCCCATCCCTATAGAAAGCCACTGTCGACCCACATCTCCAGAGGAGATCCCCCAACACTAGCAGGTATGTCTGTTTCAGTCTCCTGTGGGGTCACTGCTCCTTTCCCTTGAGTCCTGCTGTGTACAGGATTTTGTGTGTGCCTTTCAAGAGTGGAGTCTGTTTCCCCCAGTCCTGTGGAAGTCCTGTAATCAAATCCCACTGCCCTTCAATGTGAGATTCTCTGGGGATTCCTAGTCCCTTTGCCAGATCCCCCAGGCTGGAAAGCCTGACATGGGGCTCAGAACCTTCACAACAGTGGGAGAGCTTCTTTGGTATTATTGTTCTCCAGTTTGTGGGTTGCTCACCTGGTGGGTATAATATTTGATTTTTATCATGATTGCAATCCCTCTACCATCTTGTTGTGGCTTCTTTGTTTTTGGACATGGAGTATCTTTTTTGGTGGGTTCCAATGTCCTCCTGTTGATGATTAACAGCTAGTTGTGATTTCAGTGCGCTCACAGGAGAAGATGAGCATACACCCTTCTACTCTGCCATCTTCAATGATCTGAAGGATATTTGGATAGTTTCCAGTTTGGGTGATAATGAATAAAGGTGCTATAAATATGTTTACATATTTTATGTGATGATGAGATTTCATTCACTTGAGTAAATATCTATGAGTCAGACTGCTGGGTTGTATAGTAAGTATATCTTAACTTTATTAAAAACTGCCAAATTGTTTTCCAAAGTGACTATACGATTTTAAATTCTAACCAGCTATGTATGAGAATTTCAGTTGATCTACATTCTCACCAGCACTTGGAATTGTCCATTTAAAAAATTTTAGCCATTCTAACAGTAAGATAGTTGTATCTTACTGAGGCTTTAATTAGTATTTCCATAATATCTAATATTTGACATCTATATATCTTCTTTGGTAAAGTGTTTTTATAAATTTTTTGCCTAGTTCCTATAGGAAACATTGTTGTCTTATTGAGTTTTAAAGTTCATTATATATTAAGGACAAAAGTTATTTATCAGATATGTGTTTTGTAAATATTTTCTTTTTATTTGCTCAGCAATATCTTTCACGGGGCATTTAAAATTTTAACAAAGTCTAATTTATCTCTTTTTTTGTTTTATGGATTGTGCTTTTGGTATTGCATCTAAGAAATCTTCACCTAATCCAAGGTCACAGAAAAATTAGGTTTTACATTTTGTTCTGTGATTCATTTTGCATTAGTTTTTGTATGTGATTTAAAGTATGGATCAAAGTTTTGTGTTTGTTTTTTGTTTTTGCACATAGCTATTCAGTCATTTCAGCATCATTTACTTAAAAACCATCCTTTCAACTGAAATGCCTTTGCACTTTTATTGACAATCAGTTGTCATAAGTGTGTGGGTCTCTTACTAGGCTCTTCATTCTGTTCCACTGAAGTATTCATCTGTATTTATACCATTCTCACACAGTCTTGATTACTGTAGCTATGTAATAAATTTTAAATCATGTAGTATTAGTCCTCCAAGTTTGTTCTTCTCTTTCAAATTCGTTTGGCTACTGTAAGTACTTTATGTATCCATTTGAATTTTATAGTCATTTTTTTTGTTGCTATGAAAGTGAGTTTTGATTGTGATTAAATTTAATCAGCTTAGAGGTAATTAGCATCTTAATATTATCAACTTTTTCAATTCAGATATATAAATGATTTGATATATTTATATATTGCAAACTGATTACTGCCATAAGGTTAGCTACCACTATCTTATTGCAGTTGCTATTTCTTTTTTGTGGTAAAAACATTTAAGATCTACTCTCTAGGCAACATGCACGTTTATGATGCAATATCATTATCTATAGTCCCCATGCTGCACAATAGGTTCCCAGAACTTGTTCATCTTGTAACTGGAAGTTGGTGCTCTTTGACCAGTATCTCCCCTTTCTCTCTACCCTCCAGTCCTCAGGAACCACTACTCTACTCTGTTTCTCTGAGTCTGGCTTTTATAGATTCCATATACAAGTGATAATACCATGCAATATTTGTCTTTGTCTGACTTATTTCACTTAGCATGATGCCCTCAATGTTCAGCCAAGTTGTAGCAAATGGCACAATGTCCTTCATTTTCATGTATGATATTAGTAATATTCCATTTATATGTACACCACATCTTTATCCATTCAGTGTTGACAGACACTTTTGTTTTCATATTTTGCTGTCGTGAATAATGCTGCAATGAACATGGGAGAGCAGATATCTCTAAAAGATCCTGATTTCAGTTTCTTTGAATATATGCCCAGAAGTGGAATTGTGGATCTTCTTTGAAGTTTTTGAGGAACCTCCATACTGTTTATCACAGTGGCTGCACCAATTTACACTCCCACCAACAGTGCACAAGGGTTCCCTTTTCTCCACCTCTTTGCCAACACTTGCTATTGCTTATCTTTTTGATAATGGCCATTCTAATAGATGTGAAATGATATCCATTGTGGTTTTGACTTTCATTTCCCTGAGGATTACTGATATTGAGCACCTTTTCATGTAGCCATTGGTCATTTGCACAGATTCTTTGGAAAAATGTCTGTTCAGTTTCTCTGCCCATTTTAATTGGTTTGTTTGTGTTTTTTTTGTTTTTTTTTTTTTTGATTTGACTTTACAATACTCTATTGGGTTTGCCATACATCGACATGAATCCACCACAGTTTGGTTTTTTGTTTTTGTTTTTTTGCTATTGAGCTGTGTGTGTTCTTTATATATTTTGCCTATTAACTCCTTATCAGATATATGATTTGTAAATATCTTATACCATTCCAGAGGTTGTCTCTTCATTTTGTTAAGTCTTTTGCCATACATTTTTAATGTTTTCTTGATGCCTGCCATATTTGATAGTGTTTCCCTAATCTGATCCTACTCTGTGCTCTCTATCCAGATGATACATTTTCACCTTGTGATCAGATTTCACTATTTCATGAAATGGCTCTTAGTACTCCAGAATGTATGTCTCTTTCTTTTTTCTCATCCTCCATCCCACAGGAACTCAGGGAAAACAGGATTGTAGGCTGTGTAGTAACTGAGGCTTTTGTGTGAAGTGTTAGTTGCTCAATCATGTCTGACTCTTTGCAAACCCATGAACTGTAGCCCACCAATCTCCTCTGTCTATGGAGTTCTCTAGGTAAGAATACTGGAGTGGGTAGCCATTCCCTTCTCCAGGGGATCTTCCCAACACAAGGATCAAACCTGTGTCTCCTGCATTGCAGGTGGGTTCTTTACATCTGAGCCATCAGGTAGGCCCCTAAGTAAGGCTTTTCTTGTATGTTTTTAGAAAGCTCCCAGAATTAAGAGACTACTTCTCAGATTCACAGACATAGAGAACATACTTGTGGTTGCCAGGTAGAGGAGGGGTGGACTGGGAGTTTGGGATTAGCAGATCAAATTATTATATATAGGATGGAAAAACAGCAAGGTCCTACTGTATAGCACATGGAACTATATTCAATGTTCTATGATAAACCATAATGAAAAAAGAATTTTTTAAAAATCCATTCTTACACTGAAGAAAGAAAGCCAGTTTCTTATTGCATAACTTAGGCCCTAATCGGGGAAAGAAACCACATACTAATTTGAACAAGAAAAGTTTAACATTAATTATTGACTATTGTGGGATTGAAGTAATAAGGGATTAGCCAGTAAGAGTAAAGAGAACTCTAATGAATAAAGAAATAGCAGATTAGTGTGTGAGAGTACCTCAAGGGCTGTGAAGGAACACCCAAAGAAGAGCCTCCTCTGCTTCCCACAGAGGAATACAGACCTTATAGGGAGGGCATATCCATGGCTCATGGCATGGCAGAAGAGTTGCTGTTGTGCTGCGCTGGTGAAACTTGCTGGAAATCTGTCCTCCGGTTCCAGAAAAAGCTGATCATGGGGCAGTGTCTCATTGGAAATATTCCACTGCAAATCATCTGAGATGAGTGCCAGAAGTGCTGGGTGCTTCTGGCTGCAAAGAATTGCAGAAGCTGGGTTCTTGGGAAGCCATAGGAGCAGCAGGAGTTGGGTGCTAAAGAAGTCACCTGCACTTCAAGATCTGGATGCCTGGGAAACTGCATGTGCATCAGGAGCCAGATGCTGCTGAAGCCAGCACACTTCTGGAGCCTGGTGCTAAACAAGCTGCCCTTGCTGGAGGAGCATGCTGAGTGAGCTCACTAGAACCAGGAAGCAAAACCCCTTCTTCCAGTGTTTCTCCATCACCCTATGTTGATAAGATTCAACATCATGCCAGCTACCAAAGGAAAAGAGACTCAGATCCATTTTTGTAGAGTGGGCAAGGAAGTGTGATTCAGGGTTAAAAGGCAATAAATTGATAACTGAAGCACTTATTCTTCGATTTTGCTGAAGCAAAGCATGGAGAATATTTATTAAACTTAAATGTACTGAATTTGGAGAGAGAGTCAGAGGAAGGTACTTTGTTCTCTTTCGGAAGGATTCTTCAAGTGTATGCTCAGAGGAACTCAAAAGACCATAGATTATATTTAGAAAGGGAAGATAACTGCATGAAATGTTAATAATGTCAGCCTTTGTGTGTTAATTCTTTATGTTGTAACAGAATTGTGCCAAACTGAGTATCAGTATGAGTGGTACCATATCTGCTTTATACATTCATAACAGACATTTATTTATACACCTCCCTAGAGGTGTACTCAAATTAGAGCTGATAATCAAGGGCAATAAATTTTGAATATGCACAGAGGAGCAAAGCAACAAGCTTAATACAGCTATATCCTCTCTTATATAAGCATTCTCATGTGAATGGGTCCATTCAACAAATCAACTCTGATCCTGTTGGGGTATTCAGGAACCATGTTCCAAGTTATTGCTCTGCCATCTCCTAGGCCATTGTTGTCAGCTGGGTTGGTTGATGTTGGATCATTGTTGAGTCCTCTGGGCTGGAGAAGGGAGAAATGGAGATTTGCCCACTGTCTTAAGGCCTGGCCTAGGTGCAGCCAATATCACTTCTGCTCACACTCTACTGGTAAGAACAAAGTGAGACTGATAAAGGTAAAGCCCAGCTATGTTCTATTTCTATAAAAGAAGAGGTGAATAGATACTGGTGGATGGCTTACAGTTTCTACCATAGATGGATGGCTTGCCTTATTTGACACTTGTTGAAAGCATATATTTTTCCTATAGATATAGAGGAATTGGTATTTGAGGACTATAAATTTAATGGAGATGCTCATAATAGTTCAGAGGGAAAAACAAAAGGAAGCAGAGAGATTATTAAGTTTTGAGAGCTAATGTATAATAAGGACATGCATTCTGAAATATTTCTTCCTTTCATGCTTCACCCATAACAGACTTCAGTTTCTTCTGATTACCCTACTCACTGTCCTGATTTCCTACATAGTGATATGGATTCCCAAGGTTCAAACCCCATCTCTTACTTATTTAGCTATTTAATCTTCAGCAAGTTACATAACTTTTCTGTGCTTCTGTTCTCTCATCTGTGAAACATGACTGATAATGATAGCTACCCATTAGGCTTTAGTGAAGATTAAATGAACTATTTTGTGTAAAACACTTGGAAATAGTACTGGTACATCATAAATGGTATATAATTGCTTTGCATATATTAAGTGTTCTAGAAGAATTTTCATGATTGTTACATGGACTCTTCTTATTTTTTTGTTCATCCTTTCCAAACTTCATGATAACTGTTCTGAAGTCATTTTCATTTTTTTCTTTCTTTTAGATGAGGATTTGGGGCAAACTCAACAACAGAGAATTTCTGGAGAAGTTTCATTCCACTGTGAGAAAATTGGTCAATCTATAGGAAAAGATTCATTGTGTTCCATTATAGAAGAACTGTGGCAAGGTAATGACCAGCTAGAAAGAAATCAAGAAAACCAAAATAACCCTTTAAGTCATGTGAAAATATTGACTAAGGAGAGGGGCTATCAATGTAAAAATATTGAAAAAATAATTCATGTGAGTACCAGGCTTGTTCCTTCAATTAAAAGACTCCATAACTTTGATACATTTGGAAAAAGTTTGAC
>SJYV01024296.1:9311-23265 GCA_006410875.1 Neotragus pygmaeus | reverse complement strand
CCTCCCTGGACCCCCCCCGCCCCCCCCCCAAAAAAAAATCTGTCTGTAAAATCTCTCACCCCCGGCTTGTCAGGGGCAAGAGTCAGCCTTGGACAGATCTCTGCTACCCTACCCCCGCAGTTGCCGGCATCTGGAATAAAGCAAACGTTTCTTTCCACCAACCTGGACTGCTTACTGGCTTTTAAGTGGCGAGCAGTCGGACCTCCTGTGCACACCTTTCGGCAACAATATCAGGAGTGAAAGAGGAGGTATCACGTCATACCTTTAAGACATTGCAAGAATAATATTTCAATATTATCAACTGGTGACCCCAAACTGAACAATTTAGATGAAATGGTAAAATGCCTTGAAAGACACAAGTGATTGGAACAGGCACAAGAAATACATAATCATAATAGCCCTGGAGGAAGCACAAGCTGGAGTCAAGATTGTCAGGAGAAATACTAAGAACTTCAGATATGCAGATGATGTCACTCTAATGACAGAAAGCGAAGCAGAACTAAAGAGCCTCTTGATAAGGGTGAAAGAGGAGAGTGAAGAAATTGGCTNAGCTGGAGTCAAGATTGTCAGGAGAAATACTAAGAACTTCAGATATGCAGATGATGTCACTCTAATGACAGAAAGCGAAGCAGAACTAAAGAGCCTCTTGATAAGGGTGAAAGAGGAGAGTGAAGAAATTGGCTTAAAACTCAACATTCAAAAAACTAAGATCATGGCATCTGGTCACATCACTTCATGGCAAATAGATGGGGAAAAGCGGAAGCAGTGAGAGATTTTATTTTTTTGGGCTCCAAAATCACTGGTGACTGCAGTCATGAAATTAAAAAAAGCTTGCTCCTTGGAAGGAAAGCTATGACAAACCTAGACAGTGTATTAAAAAGCAGAGACGTCACTTTGCAAAGGTCTGTGTAGTCAAAGCTATGGTTTTTCCAGTAGTCATGTATGGACGTGAGAGTTGGACCATAAAGAAGGCTGAGCGCCGAAGAACTGATGCTTTTGAGTTGTGGTGCTGGAGAAGACTCTTAAGAGTCTCTTGGACTGCAGATCAAACCAGTCAATCCTAAAGGAAATCAACCCTGAATATTCACTGAAGTGACCGATGCTGAAGCTGAAGCTCCAAGACTTGGGCCACTTGATTCAAAGAGTTGACTCACTGAAAAAGACCCTGATAATAGGAAAGTCTGGAGGTCAAAGGAGAAGGGGGTGGCAGAGGATGAGATGGTTAGACAGCATCACCAGCTCAGTGGACATGAATCTGAACCAATTCCGGAAGACAGCAGAGGACAGAAGAGCCTGGGATGCTGCAGTCCGTGCGGTCCCAGAGTCGGACATGATTCAGTGACTGCATAACAGCAGCCCTGTGTCTACTCAAGAAATTCCATTTGTCACTTACATTTTGCCACAAAGAAAGTTCCTGCCCACATGGTTTCCTTGGCAAATGCAACCAAACATTTGGGGAAGACATTTTTCTACACAGACTCTTCCAGAAAGTAAGATTTTATGAGGCCACCTCAAAAAATTGACTTTATGAGATCAAAATCAGACAAGATATCACAAGGAAAAAATCACAGACCAATATTCCCCATAAGTAAGAACATAAAAATCTTTCAATAAAATATTAGTAAATCCAATCAAGCAAATTGTAAAGAGGAGAACACACCACGGGGAGTTTGTCCCGGGAATGCAAGGCTGGCTCAACACCCTAAAATCAATCAGCATAATGCAATGTTTTACAGAGTAACCAAGGAAATCCACGCGATCACCTCAGTAGATGCAGCCAAAGCACTTGACAAAATTCACTGCCATTCCTGGTGAGGATTGTCAGCAACCCTGGAAGGTGAATGGCAACCCTTGTCGGTATTCTTGCCTGGAAAGCGCTATGGACAGAGGAGCCTGGCAGGCTACGATCCACGAGGTCACCAAGAGTCAGACACGACTGAGCGACTGAGCTCGCACACACACAGTGTATAGTACATAATTTTTACTGTTGTGTAAGGCAAATAAGAATCTTTCTCAAAATATTAATATTATAGCTTAAAATGATAATAAAAAGGAGTGCTCAGCAAAGTGGGAATGAAATGGAACTTAAGCAACTTGATGTGGATGTCTGTATAAAACCCAGAGCTAAAGTCATGAATAATGGCAAAAACCTGGACGCCACCCCCAAGGGCAGGAACAAAGTCAGAATGCCCACTCTTACTGTCTCCCTTTCACCTTGTCCTGGAGGTCCTAGCCACGGCAGGAAGGCAAGAGAAAGAAATAAAAGGCATACAGGGGTAAAAGGACACCATGAGCCTACAGGTAGAAAATCCTTTTAAAATGTCAAATGTAGCTTCTAGAACTGCTCAGTAAATTTAGCAGAGTTGAGGGAGAAAGCGTCCATTCAGAAAAATCAACCATATTTCTATATGCTAGTACTGCAGCATTGAGGAAAGGTTTTTTTTTTTTTTTTTCGGCAGCTCTGCACGGCTGGAGGGATCTTAGTTCCCCAGTTAGGGACTGACCCGAGGCCATGCCAGAGTTCTAACCTCTGGACTGCCAGAGAATGTCTAGAAAATAAATTTTTAAAAAATAGCATTAAAAATATCAAATAACCAACTAATGAATCAAGTGGTAAGGAATCAAAATAATTTAAAAATACAGAAGATTTTTCAGAAAAAAGACTAAAAAATTTTGCTGAGAGAGGCTAGGGAAGGCCTAACTAAACCATGGGAGAGAGACACTGTTTGTAGACTGGGAAACTCAGCATTTCTAAGGCACTTGTTCTCTCCAAAATAACGTAGAATCATTGGAAATTCTATCAAAATTTCAAGAGAATTTTTGAGTTTTCGACAAGATGTTCTCATTTGAAGGAACTCCCTGACATTCCAGTGATTAGGACACTGTGTTTCCACGGCAGAGGGCATGGTTTTGACCCCGGCTCGGGGAGCCAAGATCCCACACGTCGCACAGCAAGGCCAAAAAAAAGATAAAAAGATGATTCTAATTTGAAATGGAATTGCAGAGGATCTAGAAGAGCCAGGAGAAATGGGAAGAGACGAAGCTGAAGCTGCCACTCTGACGGCTTACTATGGAGCGGTAGTGATTAAGACAGTGCGGCACTGACCCAGGGCAGACGCAAGGGTTACAGAAAACAGCAGGGAATCCAGGAACAGATTCCTGAGCATCTGGCTGACTGACTCTTCAGCTAAGATGCCAAGCCAACAGGGAGAGAGCATATTTTTAAAAGACGGCGCTGGGACAACTGGATATGATATAGGAAAAAAATTGAACCTCAACTCTTAGTTCTGCACAAAAATAAAACCTGGATGGGTCAGGGACATAAACATAAACCCCAGAACCTTCTGGAAGAAAATATGGGGGAAAACCTTCACGATCTCGGGGTAGGCGAGGATTTCTTTCAAGTCACGAAAATACCAGAATACAAGGGGAAAAAATAATAAATTGGTTTTCATCAGAATCAAAATTTCCCTTTCATCAAAAGACACCATTAACATAGCTGAATCACTCTGCTGTATGCCTGAAACTAACACGATAATTTAAATCGGCTATACTTCCATTTTTTTTAAGTCACCAATAAGAAAATGCATAGACAATTCACACACTGGAGGAAAAAAAAGATTCACAATACAATTTCTGATGAAGGATTTGTGTTTGAAATATGTAAAGAGCACCAGCAAACATACAATAAAAATACAACCAAGTTTTTAAAACACGCAAAATATTTGGGTAGGCATTTCACTAAAGGAGAGGGACAAATGGCCAGGAACACTGGAGAAGTGCCCAGTGTCTGCAGACATCAGGGAAATGCAGGTGAAAGTCACAAGGAGATATCTATACACACCCATTAGAATCTATAGGGTTTCCCCAGTGACTCAGCAGTAAAGAATCTGCCTGCAAAGCAGTAAATGTGGGTTCAGTCCCTGAGTTGGGAAGGCCCCCTGGATGAGGAAATGGTAACCCACTCCAGTGTTCTTGCCTGGAGAATCCCATGGACAGAGGAGCCCAGTGGGCTACAGTCCGTGGGGTCACAAAGAGTCAGACACGAGTCAGCGACTAAACGGCAACCACCCGTTAGAATGGCTACTATTGAAAGACCGATGACAGGGACTGCCCTGGAGCCCAGTGGCTGAGACTCCGTGCTTCCGACACGGGAAGCGTTGGTTCAGTCCCTGGCTGAGGGCCTAAGTTCCCACATGCAGTGCAGTATGGCAAATAAATAAAAAAGAAGTCACCAAGGCCGATGACACCAGGCGTCATTAAGGACCTCAAAGAACTGAAACTCTTATTTTGCCAGCAGGGACATAAAGCTATAAAACCACTCAGGGAACGCTTGGGGAGTTTCTTATCAAGTTAAATACCCATCTGCTCTAAACTGCAGGGTCTTCTCTCCCTGGCGGCGCAGACGGTAAAGCGTCTGCCTACAGTGCAGGAGACCCGGGTTCAGACCCTGGGTCGGGAAGATCTCCTGGAGAAGGAAACGGCAACCCGCTCCAGGTTGCCTGGTAAATCCCATGGACGGAGGCTACAGTCCATGGGATCACAAAGAGTCGGACACGACTCGGCGGCTTCACTTTCTTTTCTTTCTTTCTTAAATCCAGCAATTCAACTCTCAGGAATTTGTCCCTGAGAGAAAGGAAAACACCTCACTGTATCAGTTACCCGTGGCTGCATAACAAATCCCCACAAACTGGGTGGCTCAAGAGAACACCCACTGATTAGCCACAGGGATATAGATCAGAGATCTCTCGTGGCACAGGTCTCGTGACGGTGAGATCACAGGTCAGCCAGACTGGGCTTGTCTGGAGGCTCAGGGCCAAACCCAGTTCTTGGCGCTATGGGATCCAGTCCCCGTTTCCTGCTGGGTCTCCTTCCGCCCCTGCAGCCCACCCTCATGCCTTGGCACAGGCTCCCTCCCTCTGTAAAACAACAGCGCAGAAGTCTCCTCCAACCCGCTCCCCACCTCCGCGGGGGAAAACTCTGCTTTTAACGGGACCATGTGACTGAGCCCCACTCACTGCATGGCCTCCCCTTAGCATACAACAGGATTTGATCTCAGGAGGAACAGCGGGCCATGTCGCAGGTCCCACCTGCTCCAAATGAAGTGGTGAGTTCGTCAGGGGCCAGCCTTAGAATCTGCCTCAGTCGCCAAGGCCGAATATTCCAGCCTTGGTGCGGGAATGTTCCAGCAAGCTTCATTCGTAAGAGCTGAAGAGCAGAAGCCAATCAGATATTCATGAGCAGCTGAGAGGCTCGGCCTCTAAGGCTGTGGCTGTGGATACACTCAGCCCTGCAAAGGAACTACAGGCACACACGCGTAAATGGTCTCAAAACGTCACACCGGTGAGGCGGTTTCCCCCAGGGACCCAGGGCAGTGGTTCTGAACCACCGTATGTGCATGTTAGAATGACGGTTAAGCAGGAGCCAGGGGGGTCACTGTTGGAGTGGGCCTCGCAGGGAGGCGCTAGAACGGCCCTCGTGATGAGTTAGAGTGGGAGTCATCAGTAGGAACCTGTGATTAGCTTCATGTGGATGCAGACGTTACGCAGAGAAATATTCACAGTGTACAGCCTTAGGTTCCCAGATGCACTCATGTTTCCTTGCTCTGTGGATGCGCCTAGAAGCTACAACACGCCGATGGCCACGAGCACCGCAGCACCCAGACCTTGATTTCTAACACCATTCCCTGGAGGAACCAGAGTGTCTTAGAGAAATGGCTGCTTCTGGGGCTGTGGCAGGAAATACAGGTGTGAGTCTGGAGCAGCTTGTGGTGCCAGGAAGTAAGGACACGCCCAGCCACCCCTCACACCCAGAAAAGCACACCCCTCACAGCGGGGACACGCGCATCAATATGCACAGAAGAGCCCCTGGTGGGGAAATCTGAGCAGCAGAATAATTTTTTTTTTTCATTTTTAAAAATGATTGTGTTCATTTATTTTGCTTTCGGCTGCGCTGGGCCTTCACGGCTGCGCGGGCTTTTCTCAGCAGTGGGGGCTACCTTCCAGCTGCGGCTCATGGGCTTCTCCCGCGGGGGCTTCTCTTGTTGTGGAGCTCGGGCGTCAGCGGTTGCAGCACGTGGGCTCAGCGGTTGTGGCTCCTGGGCTCTAGCGCACAGGCTCAATAGTTGTGGCCCGTGTGCTTGGTGGCATTGGGGATCTTCCCGGACCAGGGATCAAACCTGCATCCCTTGCATCGGCAGGCAGATTCTTTACCGCTGAGTCACTAGGGAAGCCTCGGAGTGTAGGTACTCCCCGGGGCTGGGGAGACGTTGTCCCATCTCCCTCGGCGAGCATGCGGACTTCCTTCCAGGGGACAGCAGGGAAGGTGGGCAGAGTAGCTTTACTGGGGACGCCTAGAGGCACACGGCAGGCAGGGGGCAAGGCCTGCCTCCTCACCCTGAAGCCACGCTGCCAGCAAACACCTCGGACGCAGCGTGGGAAGGGCGCCCTGCCCCTGCAGAACTTGCCACCCCAGTCCTGAGGAAGACATCAGGCAAGTCCCCATAGAGGGACATTCTATGAAATCTCTGGCCAGTCCTCCTGAAACCATCGAAGGTGATCAAAACCCAGGGATGTCTGAGAAACTCCCAGCCCAGAGGAGCCGAGGTGGTGTGGCAACCAACTGTCTTACACATCCTGGGTGGGGTCCTGGGACAGGAAAGGGACTTAGGGAAAAAACTAGGGCAATGTGAATTAGGTTCGGACTTTCAGTTGATGATAAATACCGTGTCGATGTTGTGACTACTGATGTAAGATGTTCGTAGAGGGGGAATGGGTGCAGCGTGTATGACAACCCTCTGAACTATCTTTGGTGTTTTGTGTAAGTCTGAATTTGTCCTAACATCAAAGTTTGCTTTAAAATCCTTAAAACGTGGGCTGCAGGCACATTGCAGGCTGGCAAAATCCAGGCCTGTAACGCAAAGCATATGCTACAGATGGAAGCATTGGAAGGAAACGCTGTGAATGCCAAGGCCTGGTCTCACTTTCTAAAAATGCCCAGGACAGGATTCCCACCCATTTTAAAAAACCGTCCTTGTCCGTTTGACCCCTGCTGGGGCCTGAGGAGCTGTTGAGCGGGTGGACATGGTCATCTACCTCCTCCCTCGAACCCGCCTTGCCGTCTGTGCTGGGCCGCGCTGCGCTGGGACGCGCTGTCCTGGGACTCTCCTTCCCTCCACTAACTCATCTGTCTCCCAGCTTATTCTTTGCTGAGTTTGTGTGCAGGCGTGCGTGCGCTCACTTGGGTCTGACGCATTGTGACCCTGTGGACTGACCCATGGGATTCTCCAGGCAAGACTGCTGGAGTGGGTTGCCATTTCCTGCTCCAGGGGATCTTCCCGACCCAGGGATGGAAGCCGCATCCCCCGCTTCTCCTGCACTGACAGGCGTGTTCTTTACCAGCTGAGCCACCAGGGAAAACTTTATCAAGTGAAACTACCTCTTAATTGTACAACAGCCCTGCTTCAGAATTTAGGATGACACTGGAGCCTATTATACCGGGTGAAGTGAGTCAGGAGGAAAAGCACCGATACAGGACGTTAGCGCATACGCATGGAGCTCAGAAAGATGGTAGCGATGACCTCACATGCGAGACAGCCAAAGAGACACTGATGGAACGGCCCCTGGGACTCTGCGGGAGGAGGCGAGGCTGGGACGATCTGAGAGAACAGCACCAAACGTGCACATTATCACGTGCGAAACAGATCGCCCGTCCAGGTTCGACGCATGAGACAGGGTGTTGGGACGACCCTGAGGGATGGGAAGGGGCGGGAGGCGGGAGCGGGGGGGACTCGGGATGGGGAACACGTGTACATCCATGGCTGATTCAGGTCAGTGTGTGGGGAAAGCCACTACAAGACAGTAAAGTAATCAGCCTCCAATTAAAATAAATAAATAAATTAAAAAAAAAAAGAATTAAAAAAGATAACACCCTTCTTCAGAATTTGTAATGGAACTCCTGAGAGTATTCCAGACTTCCAGGTATTTTAAACAAGCTGTGATAGTACAATTCAATGTGTGATCTACAATTTTAAGAGAGGATGCTGAGCTCAAGAAGCTGCTGATATGGACGAGAACGGGCTGTCTGATTCTGTCTACAGAACGTCCGAGCGCTGTGCCCGCCGCTCTGTGGGTACAGGCATCCAGCAGTGGTCGTGGGGCCGGGGTGGGGAGAGCGAGGGCCTGAGGGGCCTTTCTGAGGTGATGCCTTTCTTGGCGCTACTTTAAAAAACAAATTTTTTTAAACTGTGGTAAAATCCACATAAAATGTTTACAGCCCTAACCATTTCTAAGTGCAAACTCTGCGGCGTAAGTACATTCGCAACGTTGTACAACCGTCACCATGGTTCTTTCCAGAACTTTCTCCTCTCCCCGAATTCAAACTCTCTCCCCTTAAACACGAGCTCCCAGTCCACCCCCAGCCCCTGGCCTCCACCATCCTACTTTCTGTCTATATGGATTTTTTTTTCTTTCTCTTTTCCTCACCTTCTTTTTTTAAATTGAGGTCAAAAAAAAAAAAAAACCCACGACATCAAATTCACCACCTGAACTGTTTTTAGGTGTACATTTCAGGGCTGTGATGTACCTTCCCACAGTCGTGCAGCCACCACCATCATCCACGCCCAGAACTTTCCATCTGGCAAGTAGAAAACTCCTCACCGTGAGACACTGACCCCCCTCTTCTGTGTCTCTGGGTTTGACTACTCCAGGCCCCTGTGTAAATGGAATTAATCAACGTTTCTCCTTTTGTGACTGGCTCATTTCACTCAGCACAACGTCCTCAGAGACCCCCATGAGGGCAGGTATCAGGATTTCCTTCCTCTTTGAGGATGTATAATATTCCATTGTATAGATAAACAATATTTTCTTTAACCATTCATCCTTCAGTGGATATCCAAGGTGTTTCTACCTCTTGTCATCTGTGAAAGATGTCGCAATAAACATAGAGATGCAAATATCTCTTCTAGACCCTGATTTCAGTCCGCTTGGGTACATACCTACGAGTGAGACTGCTGGATCATACACTAATTCCATTTTTGTTGGAGGAAACTTCATACTGTTTTCCGGAGAAGGCAATGGCATCCCACTCCAGTACTCTTGCCTGGAAAATCCCATGGACCGAGGAGCCTGGTGGGCTGCAGTCCATGGGGTCACTAAGAGTCGGACACGACTGAGCGACTTCACTTTCACTTTTCACTGTCATGCATTGGAGAAGGCAATGGCAACCCACTCCAGTGTTCTTGCCTGGAGAATCCCAGGGACAGCGGAGCCTGGTGGGCTGCCGTCTATGGGGTCGCATAGAGTTGAACACGACTTAAGCGACTTAGCAGCAGCAGCAGCAGCTGGTCAGTCAGTCAGTTCAGTCCCTCAGTCATGTCTGACTCTTTGCGACCCCATGGACTGTAACCTGCCAGACTCCTGTGCCCATTGGATTTTCCCAGCAAGAATTGCCATTTCCCAAGAATTCCCAGTTGCCATTTTCTTCTCCAAGGGATCGTCCCAAACCAGGGATCGAGCCTGTGTTTTATGCCTTTGGCAGGCAGATTCCTTCCCACTGACCCACTGGGAAGCCCTTTTCCACAGTGGCTTTACCATTTTGCATTCCCACAAACAATGCACAAGGGTTCCACCTCCTGCACATCTTCACCAACGCTTATTTTCTGTTCTTCTGATGCTGGTATCTTCCTGTGGTTCTACTTAACTTTTGCACATACAGAACACAGTTATAATAGCCCTTAATGTCCTTCTCTGCTGGTTCATGATGATATATCTATGAACCCTGGGGAGGCTTGGAGGATGGTTACTCTCCTCATGGGTCGAGCTCCCTGCTTCATGGCATGCCTGGTAACTTCTGCTTGCGTGCCTGTCACTGTGGCTTTGTTCTGGGACGTAGTGATGTTACTTGGGAACAGTGTGATCCTTTTGAACTTCGCTTTTATGACTTGGTAAGTGGCTCCAGAGCAGGGTTCAGGCTTTGTTCCATTGCTCAGTTCGTCTGCAACCCCATGGACTGCAGCACGCCAGGCTTCCTTGTCCTTCACTGTCTCTTGGAGTTTGCTCAGACTCGTGTCCATTGAGTCGGTGATGCCATCCAGCTCAGTCTGGGGCAGCTTGTCCAGAGGTCTGTGCGATGGGGAACCATAGCATCTCACCTTTCCAGATGGCTCTTCACATGCCCCTTCCAAGGCAGGCATGGGCCGGTCTCCCACCGGATGCTCCAGGGGGCCCTCTCAGCTGGCCAGTGTTCTCTGGGCAGCCCCCCCTTCTCTGACACTCTGTATCACGGCAGCTAGCCATGTGACCTCCCCAGATTCTCACCCAGATGATCCACCAGGACCACCTCGTCCCTCTTCTCATGCCACAACCTGAAAACTCCCTCAAGACAGTGAGTTGCAGCCGGCGTAGGGCCCATCTCACCCGCCCCTCCTCTCAAGGATCTTTGTCCCACGCTCCCCGGGGTCCAGCGCCTTCAGAGACACCCTGTCCTTCAGTTTGCCTGGTTGCTCATTGTTGTTTCAAGTGGGACGGTGAATTTCCCATAGCAGCTGGAAGGGAGACTTTTTCCTAATGGACATGCCCTAAGTCTGGTTTTTCATGATGGCCGAACAGATGTATCCAATGAACAAAACTCACTGAATCACTTGATCCAGCAGGTCCTCATCTGAGTGTTGCTGTTCAGTCACTCAGCTGTGTCTGACTCTGCAACCCCACGAACTGCAGCACGCCAGGCTTCCCTGTCCTTCACCATCTCTTGGAGCTTGCTCAAACTCATGTCCACTGAGTCGGTGATACCGTCCAACCATCTCATCCTCTGTCGTCCCCTTCTCCTCCTGCCTTCAATCTTTCCCAGGATCAGGGTCTTTTCTAATGAGTCAGCTCTTCGCATCAGGTGCAAAGTATTGGAGCTTCGGTTTCAGCATCAGTCCTTCCAATGAATATTCAGGACTGATTTCCTGACTGATTCGATCTCCAAGGGACTCTCAAGAGTCTTCTCCAACACCACAGTCCAAAAGCATCAATTCTTCGGCCCTCAGCCTTCTTTATGATCCAACTCTCACATCTATACACGACTACAGGAAAAACCACAGCTTTGACTATACAGACCTTTGTTNCTCCAAGGGACTCTCAAGAGTCTTCTCCAACACCACAGTCCAAAAGCATCAATTCTTCGGCCCTCAGCCTTCTTTATGATCCAACTCTCACATCTATACACGACTACAGGAAAAACCACAGCTTTGACTATACAGACCTTTGTTGGCAAAGTAATGTCTCTGCTTTTTAATACGCTGTCTAGGTCGGTCATAGCTGTTCTTCCAAGGAGCAAGCGCCTTCTAGTCTCCTGGCTGCAGGCCCCGTCTGCAGGGATCTTGGAGCCCAAGAAGCTGAAGCCTGTCATGGTTTCCATTGTTTCCCCGTCTACTTCCCGTGAAGTGATGGCACCGGCTGCCATGATCTTTGCTTTTTGAATGTTGAGTTTGAAGCCAGCTTTTTCACTCTCCTCTTTCACTCTCATCAAGAGGAACTTTAGTTCCTTTTCGCTTTCTGCCCAAAGCGAAAGGGTGGTGTCATCTGCATATCTGAGGTTATTGATATTTCTCCCGGCAATCTTGATTCCAGCGTGTGCTTCTTCCAGCCCAGCGTTTCTCATGATGTACTCTGCATAGAAATAAAGTAAGCAGGGTGGCAATGTACAGCCTTGATGGACTCCTTTCCCAACTTGGAACCAGCCTGTGGTTCCGTGTCCAGTTCTCACTGTTGCTTCCTGGCCTGCACACAGGTTTCTCAGGAGACAAGTCAGGTGATCTGACATTCCCATCTTTTTAAGTGTTTCCCACAGTTTGTTGTGATCCACACAGTCAAAGGCTTTCACGTACTCAATAAAGCAGAAGTAGGTGTTTTTCTGGAACTCTCTTGCTTTTTCTATGGTCCAATAGATGTTGGCAATTTGATCTTTGGTTCCTCTGCCTTTTCTAAACCGAGCTTGAACATCTGGAAGTTCTCAGTTCACATACTGTTGAAGCTTAACTTGGAGAATTTTGAACATTAATTTGCTAGCATGTGAAATGAGTGCAACTGTGCACTAGTTTGAAGGGGCTTCCCTGGTAGCTCAGCTGGTAAAGAATCCACCAGCAACGCAAGAGATCCTGGTTCAGTTCCTGGGTCGGAAAGATCCACTGAAGAAGGAATAGGCTACCCACTCCAGTATTCTGGCCTGGAGAATTCCATGGACTGTCTAGTCCATGGGGTCACAAAGAAGTCACACGCGACTGAGTGACTTTCACTTTCACTTGAGCGTTCTTTGGCATTGCCTTTCTTTGGAATTGGAATGAAAACTGGCCTATCCAGACCTGTGGTCACTGCTGAGTTTTCCCAGTTTGCTGGCATATCGAGTGCAGCACGTTCATCCGAGCGCACACTCAAGAAAACTGGACACAGAGACACAAAGAGGGGCCTGCACACTCGTGAGGGGCCTGCACACTCGTGCTCACAGTTGCACTATTCAGAGCAGCCAAAGGGGGTCGCGACCCAGGTGCCCACCGACAGAGGGAGGGCAGACAAGATGTGCTGTGTCCAAACCATGCAGCGCCGTGCACCCTCAAAAAGGAAGCAAACGACGACACAGGCTAACGGATGCCGCGCTAAGTGAGACAGGAGCCCTAGGACGCCATGCTAAGTGAGACATGCAAGGCGCAAAAGGACAAAACCTGCAGGATCCCACTGATCTGAGTGTGATGGTTAATTTTATGCGTCTGCTTGACCGGCACGAGTGCCCTATATTTGGTCAAAGGTTATTCTGGGTTTTTCCATGAAGATTTCTTTTCCCTTTGTCTGAGATTAGCCTGTAAATTAGTAGACTGAGTAAGGCAGGTTGCCCGCCCTAATGTAGGCAGGCCTCTTCCAATCAGGTGATGGTCTGAATAGAGCAAAAGTCTGACCCTCTGGACATGAGTTTGAGAAACTCCGGGGGCTGGTGAAGGACCAGGAAGCCTGATGCGCTGCCTTTCGTGTGTCGCAAAGAGTTAAACACACCTGAGTGACTGAACAACCCAGAATAAGAGGGCGTTCTTCCTGCCTGAAGGCCTTCAAACCCAGATATTGATCTTTTGTTACCTTCAGAGTTCAGATGAAACCTTGGTTCCCCTGATGCTCACTCATCTTGCCGACCTTGGAACTTACAGCTTCCATAAACACGTGAGTCAATTCTTCATAATAAGTCTCTTTGAAAATACACAGACACACCCCATTGATTCTGTTTGTCTGGAAAACCCTGACTAATACAACGAGGGCCCTAGAGAAGTCAAATCCACAGAGACAGACAGTAGCTGGAGGGCTGAGAGTGGGGAGAAGGCGTGTGTAGAGTGGATTGTAGCCGTTCTAATGGACTGTTGTTGGGTCATGGATTGTAGCCATTCTAATGGACTGTTGTTGGGTCACTCAGCTGTGTCCAGCTCTTTATAACCACGTGGACTGTAGCCTGTTAGACTCCTCTGTCCATGGGATTCTCCAGGAGAAAGTACTGGAGAGGGTTGCCATTCCCTTCTCCAGGGGATCTCCCCAACCCAGCGATCGAACCTGGGTCTCCTGCATTGCAGGCGGATTCTTTACCCGCTGAGTCTCCAGGGAGGTGGTGGTGACTTTGGCACAACAACGCAATATGCTTAACGCCACGGAGCTGTGCGCTTAAACCAGGTTAGGATGGCAAATCTCACGTCCTGTATATTTTACGACAAACACTGAACCAAGCAGCTCAGCTCTGTGCAGAGAGGAACGTCACCCAGAGCCACAGTCGCACACCAGGGACCCGGAGTCTCTGCCACCAGATTCACGGCGCTGGTTGATCCGTCTAAAGCTGGCAGCCAAGATAAGAGCGCCTCCATGACCTTGCCTGCCAGCAAACGCTGAGAGATGGCCCGGCCTCCAGAAGCCTGAACGAGATTCGTGACCTGCATCCAACA
>SJYV01024292.1:0-14215 GCA_006410875.1 Neotragus pygmaeus | reverse complement strand
CCATTCTAAAGATCAGTCCTGGGTTTTCATTGAAAAGAGTGATACAGCTGAAACTCCAATACTTTGGCCACCTCATGCAAAGAGTTGACTCATTAGAAAAGCCTCTGATGCTGGATGGGATTGTGGGCAGGAAGAGAAGGGGACGACAGAGGATGAGATGGTTGGATAGCATCACCAACTTGATGGACATGAGTTGGAGTAAAGTCTGGGAGTTGGAGATGGACCTGATGTGCTGTGATTCATAGGGTCGCAAAGAGTCAGACTTGACTGAGCTACTGAACTGAACTGAACTGAGCTACTGAACTGAACTGAACTGAGCTGAACTGATCCTGGCTGTCTATGAATGCAAAGGCTCTTGAGTTGATGTTGAACTTAACTGCACTGATAATGCAAAGCCACTGCCTGAGGCTGTTGCAAAATACTCAGGCTGGAAGCAAAACTCATCTCATCTACTAAAACGGATTCACTGAGGAATCTTAATTGGGCCCAAATCTTTCCCTTTTACCTGCTTCTTAACTCAAATCTTGCTTGTGTAAGTCAGGTCAATTTTCAACACTATGGCTCCTTATATCATAAAGCTCCTGGGATGTGCTTATTTAGAGTCCAGGGGGCATCACCTAGGNTGAGGAATCTTAATTGGGCCCAAATCTTTCCCTTTTACCTGCTTCTTAACTCAAATCTTGCTTGTGTAAGTCAGGTCAATTTTCAACACTATGGCTCCTTATATCATAAAGCTCCTGGGATGTGCTTATTTAGAGTCCAGGGGGCATCACCTAGGCCCTCATCTGTTTAAAAATAGCTTCAGTTCTCTAACTTACAGAAACTAGGGATAGCTGTGATCCATATTCTTAAATACGTCAGTGATCTGAGCTTAGTAAATCTTAGATTTGAAAGCATTTCATCCTGGCTGAGCCAAAAACCTCAAAATATCTGAATTTTATGTACATAATTTTGCCACGAATTTCTAAGATTCTAAGACCTTCCACCCCTTTCTAATAGGATCCTATTATGTCCTTCTACTCAAAGTAGGACCCATTTTTGAGGAATAAGAAAAAGAGCTATCTTTTTGTTAGTAAGGTGATGGGAACCCAGTCTACTGCCAACAGACTTTGAATATGCCCTCTCTGTGTTCCTTCAACTCACCCCACAGTCCCTGGGAGTGCTGGAAAACTCAGAACCCTACATGCTTGAGAGCCTGCCTTTAAAAAGAGTCTCTGATCATGGCTCTAATTCTACCTGTATCCTAGGCTGAGTCACTAAGCCCAGGTATTTTGTCAAACATTATTCTGATGTTCCTGTAAGGGTGTTTTTTGATGAAACACAACAAAATCACTGGATTTTGAATAAAACAGATTGCTTTTCATAACATGGATGTGTGTGTGTGTGTGTGTTTGTGTGCTCAGTCATGTCCGATTCTTTGCAAATCCAGGGACTGCAGATTACTGGGCTTCTTCATCCATGCAACTTTCCAGCCAAGAATTCTGGAGTGGGTTGCCATTTCCTACTCCAATAAAACAGATGGACTTCATCCAATCAGTTGAAGACTAGTAGAACAGAAAGGTTGACCTCCTTTAAGCAAGAGAGAATTACTCTGCCAAAAGATTGCCTTCAGACTTCATCTGAAGATGGGCTCTTTTTGGTTAGCCAGCAGACTGCTTTTGCACTTGAACAACAACTCTTTCCTGAGTCTCCAGCCCATTAGCCTCCACCATCAGATTTTGGCATCACCAAGCCTCTGCAAGCACATGAGCCAATTCTTTAAAAAAACTCTTCTTTATGTAACCATAGTGTATGATTCTCTTCCTCTGGAGAATGCTGAGTATTACAGGAGGTCTAGAAGGGATATTGCTGTACATTCTCTGTTCTTTTATCAAACTCACCATTTCATCAGCCTGATGAATCTTTCTACCTCACCAACCAGGGAATGAGACACAGAAATAGGAAGGTGATCGTTTTTTTCATACTTTTCTCCTGGATTGGGGGAATGTGGAAGCGTTCAAAGAGCTGAATGAGCTTGTTCCCAACTCCTAGAGAGACACAGACCCAGTATAATCTTTCTTACAGTCAACAGCCTCATACTTATTTCCTCCCTTTTGATCTTTGTATATATTTATCTGCCTCCAGACTAAACAGAGAACTTTTAATTCTTGCTTCTTACTCTGCATCTGAGTCACAGCCGAGGCACCAGGTGTAAGGCAGCAAATGCAGACTATGATTTAGACAAAGCTGATTTCAAACCACAGGTGTTTCCACTTAAATGTTCTTTGGCACTAAGGTGTAGACTCTAACTTACATATTTTCTGTATATAATCTTTAAGTCAGTCAGAAGATTTCTGATTTCATTCCTTTCTCTGTTGTTGATTTGAAATAGCAACAATCTACCTAACAGAGTTTTTTGAGAGTTAAATTGGGTAATAATATCTTACAGTGTTTAGAGAATAGTTATGAGTTATTACTGAAGTTTTGAGGTTATGAACATGCTCTTATGAAAAGACTGAGAATTTCCCAAACCCTGTTTGGTCAACATGGATGCTACTATTCCGCTGGTTTCTGAAGAAGACATTGGCAAAGATTATCTGATGGACCAGATTTTATTCAGGCTCTGAAAACTTTTCTTATGCTCCTGTGCCCTTCCTTGTAAAATCCAGTTTAGGCAAGAACCCTGAGTCAGTTTATCATGAGCCCCTTGCCCTTGGTATTGGGTATCATGGTACCAGCTCACCCTGGCCTGTCTTCATCTGTCTCTTCATGGGCACAAGCAGTAGCATTAGTTTAATTCATAATGAAACAGTGGAATGAAGGATTTGAAATTATCAGAGTATAGAATAGATCAAAGGTGAAGAGGGATCAAGATAGCTGACAGACAAATAATGCATTTTAGCCTACATGAGACCTTGTCTTTGTTGGGTCCAATGTGTGTTTTAGCTACACAAAGGGAGAAAGCCATAATATGCTGGGGGTGGTGGTATATGTGTGTTTAACAACCACATTCACTAGAAAACGTGTCCCAGTCAAAGGGTGCTGACCCTCTTACTTTAAAACACCTGAATTATTGGCCAGGAGAAGATGCTATAATGTCTGTTAGAAAGGACACAAGTGAGAATCCTAAGTATCCTGATTATCTTCTCTTTAAAGTATTCAGCAAAAAGCATCATACTTTCAGTTCCTGAAAAGAATGTGCATTTCTTACCTAGGTACCCCCTTATCCTAGGATTTTACTCAGTAAGCATACCTGTGATTGCTCCAATTTAGAGAATGGAAGTTGCATTAGCAGCTCATTTAAGTAAGCACATGAAGAGGTCAGTTCAGTAAATTGTAAAGTGCATGGATAGTGAGGTTTCAGGCATAAGTGGATCCAGGTGTTTGTGACAAAGTCACCTTCTTGCCTTTTATTACATCTCTTATCTCTCCTTTCCTCTCTATGAGCTCAATCCTTTGATCTTTTTGCCACATGTCAGTGTGACACAGTCAGCAAGTCCAGTTGTATCTGGTGCTTATAATTTCTGATTTGAGAAGAGTGAGCCATTAACTTTCAACACAGATACTACTTACTCAAGTCTCATCTTAGGTTTCCACCTTCATCTAACATTAGGTCTGGAGAGATGGGGCCCTCTCATTGGACAGGGTAATGAGTAATCACCATGTCTTACAGATATTCCATTTCTTTGAGGATTCTTCTTTTGTCTAGAGAATTCCCTATATAGTGAATACAGCCTCCCCAAGAAAATACCCTTTTATCTTGCAATTTTCTACCCTCTGGAAGGCCCTTTTCTAGCCTCCCTGCATCCAGGGATGAGGCATGAATATATATTTAACCTGTCAGATTCATCCACATTAAATTAATTTAGAATAGAGCAATGGGAGGAAACAGGTATTATCTGGAATGCATTCATGACATGTATGGACTTAGACTTGTATAGTCATGACTTTTTTCATTATAGGGGACTGGAATGCAAAAGTAGGAAGTCAAGAAACACCTGGAGTAACAGGCAAATTTGGCCTTGGAATACAGAAAAAAGCATGGCAAAGGCTAATAGAGTTTTGCCAAGAGAACACACTGGTCATAGCAAACACCCTCTCCCAACATCACAAGAGAAGACTCTACACATGGACATCACCAGATGATCAACACCAAAATCAGATTGATTATATTCTTTGCAGCCAAAGATGGAGAAGCTCTATGCAGTCAGCAAAAACAAGACCAGGAGCTGACTGTGACTCAGATCATGAACTCCTTATTGCTAAATTCAGACTTAAATTGAAGAAAGTAGGGAAAACCACTAGACCATTCAGGTATGACCTAAATTAAATCCCTTGTGATTATGCAATGGAAGTGACAAATAGATTTAAGGGACTAGATCTGATAGACAAAGTGCCTGAAGAACTATGGATGGAGGTTCGTGACATTGTACAGGAGACAAGGATCAAGACCACCCCTGAAAAAAAGAAATGCAAAAAAGCAAAATGGCTGTCTGAAGAGGCATCTTACAAATAACTGTGAAGCAACTTACAAATAACTCTTACAAATAACTGTGAAGAGAAGTGAAAAGCAAAGGGAAAAAGGAGAGATATACCATTCTGAATGCAGAGTTCAAAAGAAAAGCAAGCAGAGATAAGAAACCTTCCTCAGTGATCAGTGCAAAGAAATAGAGGAAACAATATAATAGGAAAGACTAAAGATCCCTTCAAGAAAATTAGAGATACCAAGGGAACCGTTCATGCAAAGATGGGCTCAATAAAAGACAGAAATGAGAAAAGGTGGCAAGAATACACAGGAGAACTGTACAAAAAAGATGTTTATGACCCATATAATCACAATGGTGTGATCACTCACCTAGAGCCAGACGTACTGGAATGTGAAGTCAAGTGGGCCTTAGGAAGCATAACTACAAACAAAGCTAGTGGAGGTGATGGAATTCCAGTTGAGCTGTTTCAAATCCTGAAAGATGATGCTGTGAAAGTGCCGCACTCAATATGCCAGCAAATTTGGAAACCTAAGAAGTGGTCACAGGATTGGAAAAGGTCAGTTTTCATTCCAATCCCAAAGAAAGACAATGCCAAAGAATGCTCAAACTACCATACAATTGCACTCATCTCACACAGTAGTAAAGTAATGCTCAAAATTCTCCAAGCCAGGCTTTAGCAATATGTGAAAAGTGAACTTCCAGATTTCAAGCTGGTTTGAGAAAGGCAGAGGAACCAGAGATCAAATTGCCAACATCAGTTGGATCATCAAACAAAGCAAGAGAGTTCCAGAAAATACAGTTTCTGCTGTATTGACTATGCCAAAGCCTTTGAATGTCTGGATCACAATAAACTGTGGAAAATTCTGAAAGAGATGGGAATATTAGACCACCTGACCTGCCTTTTGAGAAACCTATATGCAGGTCAGGAAGCAACAGTTAGAACTGGACATGGAACAACAGACTGGTTCCAAGTAGGAAAAGGAGTACATCAAGGCTGTATATTGTCACCCTGCTTATTTAACTTATATGCAGAGTACATCATGAAAAATGCTAGGCTGGATGAAGCACAAGCTGAGATCATGATNAACCTTTAAAGTGAACTGGGGCTCCACCTCTGTTCTTCTCACCACACTCACCTTATAGAGCGCGTCTACCTTCAGAGTAAACCCATCCACGCCTGGCATGCTGCTGACCACGTGGAAATCAGGCAACTCGGAAGCAAAATGGGCCTCAAAGGGCACGTCATGGAAGTACTTGTCAGTTACCTCTGGCTGACTGCGGTCCTAGGAGTTGGAAGAGAGAAACACAAGATCTAGCAAGATGGAACCACTGAACTGGCAGGCGGCGGTCACAGGGAGGAGGCAGTCACCCTTTGGGTCGGGGGAGCATGTGCTGCAGGAGCCCTTACCTGAGCCTTAAGTAGACTGCTGCCCCCGGGCACCCCCTGCCCTCTGGGGGAGGACACTTGGTGGCCTCTGTGATCTTGAAACATAACAAGTAAGACAGCCTAGACCAGCAATTCTCAAGCTATGTGTCCTCAGGACTTCAAAATTAAAGACGTCTCAAAGCTTTCATTTTATGTGATTTATATCTATCAATATTTACTGTATTAAAATTAACACTGTGATATGTTACAATGAACAGTTTTTTTAATGAAAAAATATAGATATTTACTAATTCAAGAGAGAAATGAGCAACTCATTACATGTTAACATAAGTAACATATTTTTTAGTGAAAACACCTATATTCATATCCACCCAAAAAAGAGAGTTGGCCTTGTTTTACATTTTGGCAAATTGCTAGAAAAGAAGTAGATTCTCATAATTGCTTCTATTTTCCATCAGTTGTGATATGTTGTTTTGGCTGAAATATGTGAAGACAATCTGGCCTCACATAAGCTATGTATTAATAGCTGGAAGGGGGAGAAATGTTTGAATAACTTTTTCAGATAATTGCACATATTCTTTTTTGATACTAAATCAAACCTCAGGAAGTGGTGTTTTTTAAAGATTTGGCACAATCCGAATTGTGATTCCATATCAGTAAACCTGCATGCTCTCTGCAAGTGTGAGGGAACGCGTGTGAAAAAAATAAGCAACATCATATCATCACGAAAGTAGTTTTGGCCTCATGGAGGCCCTGAAACAATACTGGGGATATATTGAGGGGTCTCTGGGACACACTGAGAAATACTGTCTTAGTCTTTCCTCTTCCTAAAATGTCAGTGACAGCTTGTCTTTCTGAAATGGAGCAGGACCCTCTGGTCCTTGCCCCTCCCCTGCCTCCATGTCTTCAGTCTGCCCTTTGTCTGTGGAAGAACTTTGGCCAAAGAATACGTTTAATCAGAGAAGTGAGAAAATGCAGAAGCAAAGCAAAACAATCAAAGGAGACCAAATAATAATAATGTGGTCATTAAGCACAGGCAAGGACCTTTAGCTCCTTCTCAAGGGCTATAGTACTCTTGCCTGGAGAATCCCAAGGACGGCAGAGCCTGGTGGGCTCCCATCTATGGGGTCACACAGAGTTTGACACGACTGAAGCGACTTAGAAGCAGCAGCAAGGGCTATAGATAATATTCTGAGCCATATCCTGTGAGGTGTCTTGTAGATACTGAAATTCCCATCAGGTGGAAGAAGTTAAGTACATGTTGACCAGACTGTAGCCATGATACAAACTGCCACAGGTCTGAGAACTGATTGCAAAGAAATGGAAACGAACTCTAGAACTGAGGACTAACAGTATTCAAGACAATCATCTCTCTGGTCAGACCACTGAAGACTGTCAGAGCTGACCATACTCTTTCTGCATGTAACCCCTTCCCTCTGTCTCTAAAAGCTCTTGCCCCCTAATTGTTAGGGGAAGAACTGGCCTTTAGACATGCATCTGCCCTTGGTTATCAGCATCTAAAATAAAGCAAAGTTTCCTTTCNAAGACTGTCAGAGCTGACCATACTCTTTCTGCATGTAACCCCTTCCCTCTGTCTCTAAAAGCTCTTGCCCCCTAATTGTTAGGGGAAGAACTGGCCTTTAGACATGCATCTGCCCTTGGTTATCAGCATCTAAAATAAAGCAAAGTTTCCTTTCCACCAACCTTTTTATTGGCTTTTCAGTGGCAAGCAGCCAGACCCGGGTTGGTAACATTGTTACCCCCCCATAGTTATTACTAGCTTTGTAATATGTACTAGAATTAAGCTGACAGAGACAACATCAACAAAACAATAACAGTATCTGTAGAAACCATCGAGAGAGGCATTAGGCAAAATTTAGAGCTGGGGAAATCTATCCATGTGTCAGCCCTTTAACACAGACAGCATACCAGCAGCAGGAATCTGTGTTTCAGATGTTTGTTTGGCTGAATGCATCCATACTGTGGCCCTTCATTGTAGATGGTCCCTGTGGGATCAAAGAAAGGCACGTAGCCATCCTTTCCAGTACAAAGATAGACCTTCTCCAGCTGGAGCTTGTAAGCAGAATTAAGGTTTTGCTCTGGATTCCAAAGTACTCGGCCATAGAGGATTTGACCTGAAAAGATTGCAAGGCATTAATTAGGTCAGACTTTAAGAAAGAAGGGAAAAATAAGTGTCAAGGATAGGAAGGCTTTAACACGCTTCTTCAGAATCAAAAGTACCTTTCCATGAAAGCTGTGGGGTCCATGTACCCCTAAAATACACGTTGATTCATGTACTGTTTCTTTTAATCAGTAAATGTTCCTGAAGTATTTAGGGTAGGGCAAGCATTCCCTTATGTGCAAGGGATACAAAGGTGAGTGAGACATAGTCAAGAGGGCAGATATACAAGCGAAGCAATTGCTGAAAGCAGCTAACATTTATTGAACTCATACTCCTGGCGAGGTACTTTACCAAGTCCTTCCCATGGGAGAACTCAGGAGGTGCTCACAATTTTATAGATGAGGACACTGAGTGGTGAGGCGATTTGTTCAAGGTCATAAAGTCACCGAGTGGTGAGGGTGGGATTCAAAGTCGAAGGTGCTTGGTTTGAAACACCCACACTGTTAACCACCGCATGATGCTGTTACCTCACCACAGAGGAAGGTTAACAACATCAGATCAGCACAGAGCTGACAATGAGGGCTTAGCACCAAAGTCTGCCTGGAGAGTGCTATGGAAGGGTAGAAAGAGGAGATGACATTTGAGCTGTATCCTGAACCAGGAGTTGTCAGCTGGGGCATCTGAGTGGGGAGGGAGAGGCTGTAAGAGCATCCCAGGTAAAAGCAAGTCCATGTACAAAATGCTGAAAGGGTACCAGTCCTGGTGTAGTTACTTTTTCTTAGTTCCTGCTAGGGCATCAAATTCTTTACCTACAGTATCTTATTTAATCCTCCCAAGAGCCCAAGAGCCCCCCCAATTAGTGCCCCTATGTTAAATAACTTGTTCAACGTTTCATATCTGTGACATGTGGGAGGAGGATGTGAACACAGATCCGTCTGACTCAGAATGCGCATCAGAGCATTTACCGTGGCACCAGGCAGGCCAGTGATGGGAGCTGGGGGGTTGGGGGAGGGGCTCTGGGAAAACTGATTAACAGTGCTGAGATTCTGGACTTGAGTACAGGAGTAGTAGGGAACACGGGAAGGTTTTGGCCATGCGACATGGCATGGAGGATCCTAATTCCTCAGCCAGGGATTGAACTTGTGCCCCCTGCAGTGGAAACACAGTGTCCTAAGCACTGGACCACCAGGGAAGTCCCTGGAATGTTTTAAATGTGGACTTAGTAGCAACACACCTGGAGTTTAGAAACATGGAGAATAATGACAGAGAGACTAGAGGTACAAGTAGAGAGTTATTGTAATGCTCTAGCAGGAATTAGTATCTAAATATAGCAGTGAGTATGTATGTCATCCCAGTCTGCCGATTCATCACATCATTGCAAAGAAGCTATAATCCAACTTAAAAAATGGTGAAAACAAGTAAGTGAATAAAATATAGCAGTGAGGCAAGGGAATTGAGGGTTACCCTGGTGGTTCAGTGGTAAAGAATCCACCTGCCAATGCTGGAGATGTGGGCTTAATCCCTGAGTTAGGAAGACTCCCTGGAGAAGGAAATGGCAACCCACTCCAGGATTCTTGCCTGGAGAATCCCATGGACAGNTGGTGGTTCAGTGGTAAAGAATCCACCTGCCAATGCTGGAGATGTGGGCTTAATCCCTGAGTTAGGAAGACTCCCTGGAGAAGGAAATGGCAACCCACTCCAGGATTCTTGCCTGGAGAATCCCATGGACAGAGGAGCCTGGGGGGCTACAGTCTATTAGGTCACAAAGAGTGGGCCACAGCTGAGAGACTAAACAACAGCAAAGGGACCGAAGGCAAGAAATACCTGAGAGTTGGGACCAGTCATCAGGGTGGGGTATGGGAGGTAGAGGAGAATTAGACGTTAGCCCTGAGATCTTTGGCTGGCCACCTAGAGCTTGCTGATACAGTCAGTGGGGCAGTGAATGTGAGAGGAACATTTCTGGGGGGAGATGAATCCAGTTCTAGACATCTTAAGAAAAGCTATAACAAACCTAGACAGTGTATTAAAAAGCAGAGACACCACTTTACCGACAAAGGTCCATATAGTCAAAGCTATGGTTTTTCTAGTAGTCGTATATGGATGTGAGAGTTGGACTATAAAGATAGGTAAGCGCCGAAGAATTGAAGCTTTTGAACTGTGGTGTTGGAGAAGACTCTTGAGAGTCCTTTGGACTGCAAGGAGATNGTTTTTCTAGTAGTCGTATATGGATGTGAGAGTTGGACTATAAAGATAGGTAAGCGCCGAAGAATTGAAGCTTTTGAACTGTGGTGTTGGAGAAGACTCTTGAGAGTCCTTTGGACTGCAAGGAGATCCAACCAGTCCATTCTAAAGGAGGTCAGTCCTGCGTGTTCTTTGGAAGGACTGATGTTGAAGCGGAAACTCCAATACTTTGGCCACCTGATGTGATGAGCTGACTCATTTGAAAAGACCCTGATGCTGGGCAAGATTGAGGTCAGGAAGAGAAGTGGGGGACAGAGGATGAGATGGTTAGATGGCATCACTGAGTGGCATCATTTGAGTCTGCTCAAATTCAATGGACATGAATTTGAGCAAACTCAGGGAGATAGTGAAGGACAGGGAGGCCTGGCATGCTGCAGTCCACGGGGTTGCAAAGAGTAGGAATGACTGAGCAATGAAACAATGACAACAAGGTGTCTGAATGCCATCACTTGGAGAGGTTTGGTAGTTTCAGTCTGTGTGCAGAAGTGTGGAAGAGAAGCTCAGAAGAGACCAGGGACAAGGTTAATTTTCACGGAGCGGCTGTGGAGTAGCAGGTTAGGAGGTTCAGAGGACAGGGAGGAGCCAAGTCATGGGGGCGACTGGAGGAGCACTGAAGTAAGAACAGAAGGAGCCAAGCATGGAATGTGGAGACAGCCATACTGACCGGGCGGAGGGTGGAGCGCCAGAGAGTGGGAAGTGGTCAGAAAGGCAAGATGGCGCTAAGTCGCTTCAGTCGTGTCCGACTCTGTGCGACCCCATAGATGGCAGCCCACCAGGCTTCCCTGTCCCTGGGATTCTCCAGGCAAGAACACCGGAGTGGGTTGCCATGAGAGGCTGGTACAAAGGAAACTAACCAAAGTGTCAAAACCCATGGGCTTGGTATCATTGACAAGAGAGAATTCTGAGCCGTCGTCAGACAAAGCCAGTCTGCAGCAGACAGCGCAGGAGTGACTGGGAAGGAGGGCCATGGGGACAGGGTCTGTTCACCACTCCTTCAGGAAGATTCTCAGAGGAAAGAAAAGGAGGACATGTGGGTTGAAGTTTGAGCGAGAGGTAGAGATGAGAGATTTTTCTCTTATGGGATGTGTTTTTAGGATGAGAGAAAAAAACTCAGATATGAGCAAAAGATTAAAAGTAAGAGAAAAGCAGAAGAGAGAAACTGGAAGAAAAGATAACGGGTTGATTCATCTATAATTTATTCATTCAACAAATATTTATTGAGCACCTAGGCATTGGTGGCATGACATGCAAATTTGATATTTAACCACAATCTGTGTTCTAGTGGGAGAGACAGGCAATAAATAAGTAAAGAAATATGATATTAAAAATTGTGAGAAGTACTATAAAAACTGAACAACATTTAGTGAAAGTGAAAGATATGAAAACTGATATTAGATTGACTGGTATGGTCAAAGCAAGTTTCTTTGGGGAGGTTAGCATTTAGATAGAGACCTGAAGAAGAAGAAAGTCAAGGGAGCTGTGTCTAGAGCAGGGAGAGGGTAAAGGAACCATTTCAAGTAGAGAAAGCCTGCTGAAGAAGACACGGAGGTTTGGTGTAGTTTTGAGGCTGGTAGGCAGTCATATTACAATCTCAGGGACTAAGAGATGAAGCAATGCACCCAAAGTTAGACAATGCATTAGAATCTGGCTGGAAGCCCCTGTGTTCTTATGACTCATCAGTACTTTCACACTCATCACATCACTGATTATTATAGCATGAAGAATATGATCTTATTTTGAAATAACCTGAAAAATATGCGTCTGTTCCTTGACTAAACCCTGGCTGCCCTGGAACCAGCCCTAGGGGACTCTTCCCTGGAGAGCTGACTGAAAGCCGATAAGCAGAGATGCTAGGAGACCTATCCGATAGCTTCTCAAGTCCATTGGAGTCTCTGTCTTTGGGTGAAGGGAACACTTACCTTTAGAGAAGGCTCCTTTGTAATCCATTTCTGCCAGTGACATATCAGAAGTGTTGGGGTCCATTAGGAACACCTTCTCGTTGTTGCAGAGCTGAAATTCAGTATTGAGCGAATACACAACAGGGACAGGGCGGTTGGTCTGCTGGAATGCAATGGGTATCAGGAATCTAAATGCAGAAAAACAAGAGCTCCTTGAGAGTAGGATTGATTTTTTATCAGTCATTTGGGCTGCTCTCCTATTCCCATCCTGCACTTTGCTGTAGGTGCTAAAACATTTAGTGAGTAAAGAGATGGGTACAGGCAAGAGCCAAAGAATTGATGCTTTTGAACTGTGGTATTGAAGAAGACTCTTGAGAGTCTCTTGGACTGTAAGGAGATCCAACCAGTTCATCCTAAAGGAGATCAGTCTTGAATATTCATTGGAAGGACTGACGCTGAAGCTGAAACTCCAATACTGTGGCTACCTGATGCGAAGAACTGACTCATTTGAAAAGACCCTGATGCTGGGGAAGATTGAAGGCAGGAGAAGGGGACGACAGAGGATGAGATGGTTGGATNTAAAAGGTGTGACATAATTTCTCTATAAGCATAGGACCTTTTGTATTAAAATTGGTGTTTTAATTCAGAAGCATCCTCACTGTTCTCATTAGAAGAAATTAGATTTTTTAGGATTTCATTCTTACTGCAGTTTCTATCACACACTCACCCCTCTTCCTTGACCTCTCCCCACCAGACGGAAGTAAATTACAAACCAGCACTAGCAAATGTCAACGTATGCAACTTCAAGAATAGAATATTAAACTAATCCATTTGGCTAAATAATAATTTTGTATTCAAACTTATTGATTGATGAAGCCATGCTCCTGACATCTAATACAACTTATCACATTTTTTTACTGCACAAATACCCTGTTTGATATTTTCTCCATTTTAAAACACATTCACAATGGAAAAACAGATGGACCAGGATGCAATTCCATGTTAACTTGACTTTAAAACACCTGCTCTTTTCTCAAATTATACAGTGTTCTCTCTTTTCTTCTTCAGTTTGAAGTTAAATTTAATTTTCAATAGTCTAGAACCATCTTGGAGAGCCATTGAGGTAATTGAGTTTTATTTATATGAGAAAAGAAAAACCTTGTTCAGGAATAACTCATCTTAAGGGAGAGACCAGAAGCTGGAATATAGTTCAAATGCAATGAAGCAGAATCAGAGGTTTGAGGTGACCTGAGAGCATTCAACTCACAATCCTCTGGCCAGTTTCCATCCTCTGCATTTGCATCTTGCCTTAGTTGGGGTAGGGGTGGTAGGAAAGAAAGATAAACTAATTCTAAAGAAGCAAAGACCTGGGAGACATAACAGCACAGGTGGCCTGCCTCCCAGATCCGTGTGTTGAGGTTGTGCCTAATATTTGCCTCAGTAGCACTGTTCACTCTCAGAAGTGTAATGACCCTGTGGACAGCAGCAGGCCCACTTTCTATAGCTGCTCACTCAAGTCTGCTACTTCTTGTTTTCTTACAAAGAATTGAATGATTCCAGAGTTAGCTGAGATAAAAAAAGGAGAAACAGATCCAGAAGTTCCAATAGAAATTTGCTATGGACCCAGGTTCCCATAGGAACATTAATAGCAGAACTTTATATAAACACCTACATACATGCATCCATGAGCTTCTCTTGTGGCTCAGCTGATAAACTGCCTGCAATGCAGGAGACCTGAGTTCGATCCCTGAGTTGGGAAGATCCCATGGAGAAGGGAAAGGCTACCCACTCCAGTATTCTGGCCTGGGGAATTTCGTGGACTGTATAGTCCATGGGGTCGCAAAGAGTCAGACATGACTGAGAGACTTTCACTTCATATGCATCTATATGCATGTATCTGTGCATATATACATATATGTACATGCATTATATATGATGCTTCACGTGTTTACAGTCCTCAGTTCTAGATTGCATCTTTGTTCACGATTTTAGTTGACAAGACAGTCTTCATTGCACAAAACTGATGGCAACTCAATAGGAATTCCTTGTTATTTTATATGCACGTACCATCTTATCTCTATAAAATTTTATAAAAGCATTA
>SJYV01024291.1:65258-80027 GCA_006410875.1 Neotragus pygmaeus | reverse complement strand
CCACACCTGGAGCTACCTGACGGGCAGATCCTAGTGGAAATTTAAAGCTTAGAGCTTTAACCATCAACTGCTTTCCTGCCACCCAGTACCACCTTGCACCTCTTGCATTTCTATGTGCTGGGCTCAGAGGGACAAAGACAACAGACACAGGCCTTGATCCTGGGGAGCTACACCGAGTCACTCCACACATATTTATACAGTGCGTTCGTTCTGGACACAGCCATCACATCTCCTGGGGGCAGGGGGCAAGAGGTATACAAAGAAGTATAAGGTCGATGACCATAAGGGCAAAGAAGGTTCACAAGGCAAGAAGAGGGGACAAGAGGGCAAGCGTGGGGGAGGGCGTGACAGCTGAGCAAAGGCCCGAATGAACTGAGAAGGCGAACCCACAGGCATCTGGGAGATGAGCCTTCCTGCCGAGGACACCTGAGGTCCTAAGGAAGGGCTGTGCTGACACCACGACACTGCAGCGGGAGAAACAGGCTCTTGCATCTCTTACCTGTCCCACCCAAGACAGGTCTTCTGCTTCCAGGTGCTTGGAGTCTCTTCCACAGGGTCCCTTTAAACTAAATCTAAGTGAACAGATGAACTAATGGTGGCACATCCATACAACAGAATACAACTTAGCAATAAAAGAAAGAATTGCTGATGGTGTGACCACATGGATGGTTCTCAATAACATTCTGCTGAGTGGAAGAAGCCAGACACAAAGAGGCGCATATGGCACGAGTCCATCTACACCAAACTCCCGGGAAGGATCACTCTCATCTAAACCGACGGAAAGCAGATCAGTCACTGCCTGGGGCCATGAAGCACGGAAAGGGCACAAGAGAACCTTTGGGGCAACTAAACGGTCTTTATTTGACTGTGACGGTGATTATAGCTGCACACACTTGTCGAAATTCATCAAACTGTACATCTAACAGGGGTTCATTTTATGTAATAATTCAATGATACTTCAGTAGGTGATTTTTTTAGTATAAATTGGTTAAATCTGGCTAGGTCATTCTGTGCTCAAACCCTCCAGTGTTCTTATTATTATGTGACTATGTAAATGCCGACTGCTGCTGAATCAAGTTATACACCATGAAAATTAAAAATTTTTAATACTAAAAATGTATTATGATTATTTTTATCCTTATACATCCTTCTCCAGGAATCAACTGCTCCTTTTTTCCCATTTACTTGGATTTCCTTAAATTTCTGGCTAAAACAAAGACAAAATTAATGACCATCCAGTAAGACTGAAAAGAAGACACAAATTGCCAACATCAGGAACAAAATGGGATATCAATATACACCTCACAGATATCAAAAGGATACCAAGGGAACATAAAGGACAACTCTACACATAAATATAAACATGAAGTTTGACAACTTCCTACAAAATATACCACTTTCTCAAAAACTATAAACTATCAAAACTCAGTCTGAAACAGATGATTTGAAGAGCCCCATTACTATTAAAGAAATTGAAATCTTAATTAAAAAAAAAATCTCAGGAATTCCCTGGAAGTCCAGTGGTTAGGACTTGGCACTCTTAGTGCCAGGGGCCCTGGTTCAATCCCTGGTTGGGGAACTAAGATCCCACAGCCAAAAAGGAAAAAGAAAAGAAAAAGGAAACCTCCAAGCTCAGATGGTTTTACTAGAGAATTCTAGCAAACATTTAAAGAACAGTTAATGTAGTTCTATACAGTCTTTTCCAAAAGGAGAGAACACCTCCTGATTCATTTTATAAAATACATTTATACTAGTATTCAGTTCAATTGCTCAGTCATGTCCTACTCTTCGCAACCCCATGGGCGGCAGCACACCAGACTAGTATTACCATGATATTAAAACCAAAGATAGTATCACACACACACCAAAAAAAAAAAAAAAAAACCACACACAAAAGAACAATATCCTTCATGAAAAATAGGTGCAAAAACCCGTAACAAAGTATGATCAAATAGAATTTAGCAATATGTAAAAATAACTATACATCATGACCAAGTGGGTTTTAGTCCAGAAATCCAAGGCTGGTTCAATATTTGAAAAATCAGTCAATGTAATCCATACTAACCAGGCTAAACAAGAAAAATCACACGTTCATATCACTCAATACAGAAAAAACCATTCAACAAAATCCAATGTCTGTTGAATGCTGAAAATGTTGAAAATTCAACATCTGTCATAGGTTGAATTATTTCTGCCCCCTCAAAAAATATCTGTGGAACTCCAAACCCCTAGTACTCAGACTGCGACCTTATTTGGAAACAGGATCTTTATAGAGGTAAAAGAGGTAAAAGGAAGTCACCAGGGTGGGTCCTAATCCAATACGAGTGTGTCCTTGTGAAGAGAGGAAGCCTGAGCATGCAGCCTGACACAGCGTGGAGACAACACGAGGCCACAGGAGGAGAGCGATGCATGGGGCAGAAGCCCGGGGTGACAGGCCCGGGAGCCAAAGCGCCCCGAAGGCGACGCAGACTGCCAGACGCTGGGCAGGGGCAAGGGGCGACTTCCCCCAGCATTCAGAGGGACCTTCGCCCTGCTGACACCTTAATTTTGGTCCTCTAGCCTCCAGAACTATGAGACAGTCAATTTCTGTTGTTCCAAGCCACCCAGCTTGTGGTACTTTGTGACAGCAATCATAAGAAACTAATATAACAATGACTCATGATTTTAAAAAAAGAAAACTCTCAGAAAAACAGGAATAGAGGACACTTTCTTCAACTTAATAAAGAATGCTGCTGCTAAGTAGCTTCAGTCGTGTCCGACTCTGTGCGACCCCATAGACGGCAGCCCACCAGGCTCCACCGTCCCTGGGATTCTCCAGGCAAGAACACTGGAGTGGGTTGCCATTTCCTTCTCCAATGCATGAAAGTGAAAAGTGAAAGTGAAGTCGCTCAGTCGTGTCCAACTCTCAGCGACCTCATGGACTGCTTTTATCCATCCAAAAACCTATGATAAAATCATGCTTTATTGTGAAAGACTGAATCTTTTTACCCTAAAAGAATAAGGCAAGGATATCCACACTCACTACTCTACTTCAGCATAATTCTGGGAACCCAGCCAGTACTAAGAAAAAGAAACAAAGATACAGATCAGAAAGGGAAAAAAGTAAAATAAAACTGGCCTTATTTGCAAATGACATTATTGTCTACACAGAACACCCCAAGAAATCTATCCAAAAAACCCCAAATTCCTATCACTAATAAATTCAGCAAAGTAACAGGATATAAGATAAATAGAAAAAAATTATATTTCTATATACTACCAATGAGCAAGGAGACAGAAACCAAAAATACAGTGTCATTTATAATCACTCAAATAAAATTAAATACTTGTATCAACCTAATAAAATATATTAGAACCTGTATGCTGTAAACTATACAATCTGATTAAAGAAATCAAAAAAGGTCTGAATCAATGAAAACACATACTGTGTATTTATGTTCATGGATTGGAAGACCCAACGTATAATAAAGATATCAAGTCTCCTTAAACTAACACATGAGTCTAAAGCGATTGATGGCTATCAAAACTCCAGTCAAGAGGGGTGGAGCAAAGGGAACACTGTTGATGGGAATGTAAACTGGTACAGCCACCATGGAGGTGGCTTAAAAAAATAAAAATAGAGCTATCATATGACCCTGCAATCCCACTCCTGGGCATATAGCCAGAGAAAAACATGATACAAAAGACATGTACCCCGAGGTTTGCTGCAGCACTGCTTACAACAGCCAGGACATGGGAGCAACTTAAATGTCCATCAACAGATGAATGGATAGAGATGCAATACATATACACAATGGAATATTACTCAGCCAGTAAAAAGAATAAAAATGCCTTTTGCAGCAACATATCATGCTGGGTGAAGTAAATCAGACAGAGAAGCATAAACGTCATCTGCTGCTGCCGCTGCTCCTGCTAAGTGGCTTCAGTCGTATCCGACTCTGTGCAACCCCATAGATGGCAGCGCACCAGGCTCCCCCGTCCCTGGGATTCTCCAGGCAAGAACACTGGAGTGGGTTGCCATTTCCTTCTCCAATGCATGAAACATCATCTGACATCCTTTATATGTGCAATCTAAAAAGAAATGAATGATTCGAATGAACTTACGAAACAACAGGAGAGTCACAGACTTAGAGAACAAGCGTGTGCTTGCTGGGAGGGAAGGGACAGTTGGAGAGTTTGGGATGGACATGTACACACGGCTATATTTCAGATGGATGACTAACAAGGACCTACTGTATAGCACATGGAACTCTGCTGGATGTTGTACAACAGCCTGGATTGGAGGGGAGTCTGCGGGGAGAATGAATACATGCATGTGTGTGGCTGGGTCCCTCTGCTGTTCACCTGAAACTATCACAACATTGGTAACTGGCTGCACCCCAATACAAAACTAAAAGCTTTAAAAAAAAAAAAAACCTCCAGCCAAAATTACTGTAGTTATAGATTATTCTAAAATCTATATACAAAGGCAAGAGAACCAGAACAGCTAAAACAATATTGAAAAACAGTAAGTAGAAGCAATCTCCTAATTGCAATACTTCTTATAGCTATAGTAACTGAGACTATATGAGACATTAGACATGTAGATCAATGGAACAAAACTGAGGACCCAGAAACTTGTTGTTGTTGTTCAGTCACAAGTCCTGTCAGACTGTGACACCAGGACTGCAGCACACCAGGCTCCTCTGTCCTTCACGATCTTCCAGAGTTTGCTCAAACTCATGTCCATCGAGTCGGCGGTGCCATCTAACAATCTTCATCCTTTGCTGCCCTCTTCTCCTTCTGCCTTCAGTCTTTCCCAGCACGGGGTCTTTTCCAATGAGTTAGCTATCTGCATCAGGTGACCAAAATAGGGAAGCCTCAGCTTCAGCATCAATCCTTCCAATCCTTCAGGATTGATTTCCTTTAGGATTGAGTGGTTTGATCTCCTTGCATTCCAAAGGACTCTCAAGAGTCTTCTCCAACACCACAGTTCAAAAGCATCAATTCTTCGAAGTTCAGGCTTTCTTTATGGTCCAACTCTCATATCCATACATGACCACTGGAAAAACCAGAGCTTTGACTATACAGACCTTTGCCAGCAAAGTGATGTCTCTACTTTTTAATACACTGTCTAGATCTGTTGCAGCTTTCCTTTCAAGGAGTTAGGTGCCTTTTACTTTCATGGCAGCAGTCACCATCCAGTCATTTTGGAGCCTAACAAAATAAAATCTGTCACTGTTTCCACCTTTTCCCCTTCTATTTGTCATGAAGTGATGGGACTGGATACCATGATCTAAGTTTTATGAATGCTGAGCTTTAAACCAGGTTTTTCACTCTCTTCTTTCACCCTCTTCAGAGGCTCTTTAGTTCCTTTGTTTTCTGCCATTAGAGTGGTATCATCTCCATATCTGAGGCTCTCGATATTTCTTCCAGCAATCTTGATTCCAGCTTGTGATTAATCCACCCCATTTCACACGATGTACCTTGCATATAAATTAAACAGAGTGACAATATACAGCCTTGTCATACTCCTTTTCCAATTTTGAACCAGTCGGTTGTTCCATGTCCAATTCTGCTGCTCTTGACTCACATAAATGTTTCTCAGGAGGCAGGTCAGGTGGTCTGGTATTCCCATCTCTTTAAGAATTTTCCACAAATTGTTGTGATCCACAGAGGCTTTAGTGTAGTCAATGAAGCAGATGTTTTTCTGGAATTCCCTTGCTTTTTCTATGATCCAGTGGATGTTGGCAATTTGATCTCTGATTCCTCTACCTTTTCTAAACCAAGCTTGTACATCTGGAAGTTCTCAGTTCACATACTGCTGAAGCCTCGCTTGAAGGATTTAGAGCATAAACATACTAGTATGTGAAATGAGTGCAATTGTGCAGTAGTTTGAACATTCTTTGGCATTGTCCTTCTTTGGGAATAGAATGAAAGCTGACCTTTTCCAGTCCTGTGGCCACTACTGAGTTTTCCAAATTTGCCAGCATACTGGGTGCAGCACTTTAAAAGCATCATCCTTTAGGATTTTAAATAGCTCAGCTGAAATTCCATCATCTCCACTAGCTTTATTCATAGTAATGCTTCCTAAAGCCCACTTGACTGGACACTACAGGATGTCTGGCTCTAGTTGAGTGATCACACCATCGTGGTTATTCAGATCATTAAGACCTTTTTTGTATAGTTCTTCTCTGTATTCTTGCCACCTCTTAATCTCACCTGCTTCTGTTAGGTCCTTACTGTTTGTTCTTTATTATGCCCATCCTGGCATGAAATGTTCCCTTGGTATCTCCAATTTTCTTTAAGAGCTCTCTCGTCTTTCCCATCCTACTGTCTTCCTCTATTTCTTCACATTGTTCATTGAAGAAGGCTTTCTTATGTCTCCTTGCTATTCCCTGGAACTCTGCATTCAGTTGGGTGTATCTTTCCCTTTCTCCCTTGCCTCTTGCTTCTCTTTTCTCAGCTATTTGTGAAGCCTCCTCAACCACTTTTCTTCTTGCATTTTTTTCTCTGGGATGGTTTTGATCACTGTATCCTGTGCAATGTTATGAACCTCTACCCATTGTTCTTCAGGCACTCTATCAGATCTAATCCCTCGAAACTATTTCTCGCCTCCACTGTATAATTGTAAGGAATTTGACTTGGGTCATACCTGAATGGTCTAGTGGTTTTCCCTACTTTCTTCAATTTAAGCCTGAATTTTGTAATAAGCAGCTCATGATCTGAGCCACAGTCAGCTCCTGGTCTTGTTTTTGCTGACTGTATAGAGCTTCTCCATCTTCAGCTACAAAGAATATAATCGGTCTGATTTCACTATGGACCATCTGGTGACGTCCGTGTGTAGAGTCGTCTCTTGTGTTATGGGAAAAGAGTGCTCGCCATGGCCAGCATGTTCTCTTGACACAACTGTCAGCCTTTGAAGCACATCCTGCTTCATCTTGTACTCCAAGAACAAACTTGCCTATTACTCCGGGTATCTCTTGATTTCCTACTTTTGCATTCCAATCCTCTATGATGAAAAGGACATCTTTATTGGTGTTAATTCTAGAAGGTGTTGTAGGACTTCATAGAACCGTTCAGCTTCTTCGGCATTAGTGGCTGAAGCACAGATTTGGATTACCATCACACTGAATGGCTTGCCTTGGAAATGAACTGAGATCCTTTAGTTTACTGATTCCTAAGTTATCGATGTTGCCAGCTCCTGCTTGACCATGTCCAACTTACCTTGCTACATGGACCTAATGTTAATTCCAGGTTCCTATGCAATGTTTTTCTTTACAGCACTGGATTTTACTTTCACCGCCAGACACATTCACATTTTAGCATTATTTCCATTTTGGCTCAGCGGCTTCATTCTTTCTGGAGCTACTAGTAATCACCCTCCGCTCTTCCCTAATTACATATTGGACACCTTCTGACCTGGGGAGTTCACCTTTCAGTGTCATATCTTTTTGCCTTTTCATACTGCTCATGGGGTTCTTGAGGCAAGGATCCTGGAGTGGTTTGCCATTCCTCCTCCACTTAACCACAATTGGNAAAGACTTTCAATAAAACTAACATTTCCCCCATAGGCCATGTTCACCTTTCACTGGATTCATTTCTATGTACCTTAATTTTTTTAATTGATCTTATGAATGTTATATTTAAAAAATTATTTTCTGTTTATTCATGGAAATATAAATAAAACTGATTTTTATATATCTGATATATATCAAACTACCTTATTAAAATGTTATTTCTAATAATTTATGTATTATTTAAGTTTTTCTATGTAAAGAAACATCCTCTGTAAATAATGAGCTAGATGTGTATAAGAGACAGAATATGCCCAATTTTGATAAAACTGCAAAGGCAATTTAATGGAGGAAATGGTGCTAGAAAAACTGAACATAGGAAAAAATAAAAAACTCGACCTAAGTTTCAAAGCATATACAAAAATTAACTCAAAATTAAAAGGGGCTTTACAATGTAAAGTCATATAACTTTTTAAAAAAGGATAAAATCTTTGTACCATTTTACATTCCCACCATATGAAGGGTTATCTGCATCCCCTCCAGGATGTCACTTTTTAATTTTAGCCTGATAAATATACAGTGATATCTTATCATGGTTTTAATTTACATTTTCCTAATGTCAAATAGTCAAGCCTTATCCCAGTTCCCAAGAAGGGCAGTACTAAAGAATGTTCAAACCACTGGACAATTGCACTCATCTCCCATGCTAGGAAGGTCATGCTCAAAATCTTACATGCTAGGCCTCAGCATTAAGTGAATCAAGAACTTCCAGACGTCTAAACTTTAGAAAAGGCAGAGGACTCAGACATCAAATTGCCAACATTTGCTGGATCATAGTGAAAGCAAAGGGAATTCCAGAAAAACATCTACCTCTGTTTCATCAACTACACTAAAGCCTTTGACTCTACCGACTATAACAAACTATGGAAAATTCTTAAAGAGATGGGAATACCAGACCATCTTACCTGCCTCCTGAGAAACCTGTATGCAGGTCAAGAGGCAACAGTTAGAACCCAGTATGGAACAACTGACTGGTTCAGGATTGAGAAAGGAGTACCACAAGGCTGTTTGTTGTCACCCTGTTTATTTAATGGATACACTGAGCACATCATGAGAAATGCCAGGATAGATGAGTTACAAGCTAGAATCAAGATTGGCAGGAGAAATATCAACAAACTCAGATATGCAGACGATACCAATCTAATGGTAGAAATCAGAGAGGAAATAAAAAGCCTCTTGATGAAGGTGAAGGAAGAGAATGAAAAAGCCAACTTAAAAACATTAAAAAAAAAAAAAAAAAGATCATGGCATCTGGCCCCATTACTTCATGGCAAATAGAAGGAAAAAAGGTGGAAGTAGTGACAGAGTTCCTCTTTTGGGGCTCTAAAATCACTGGTGACTACAGCCATGAAATCAGAAGAGGACTGCTTTTTGGCAGGAAAACTATGACAAACCTAGACAGTGTGTTGAAAAGCAAAGACATCACTTTGTCAAAAAGGTCCTTATAGTCAAGGCTGTGGTCTTTCCAGTGGTCATATACAGTTGTGAGAGCTGGACCGTGAAGAAGACAGAGCCCTGAAGAACTGATACCTTCAAACTGTGCTGCTAGAGAAGACTCTTGGAGAATCCCTCTAATAGCAAAGAAATCAAACCAGTTAATCTTATAGGAAATCAACCATGAATGCTCATCAGAAGGACTAATGTTAAAGCTGAAGCTCCAATATTTTGGTCACCCGATACAAACAAACAGCCAACTCATTGGGAAAAACCCTGATGCAAACAGCCAACTCATTGGGAAAAACCCTGATACTGGGAAAGATTAAGGGCAGCGGAGCAGAGGGCAACAGAGGACCAGACGTTTGGACAGCATGACTGACTCAATGGACATGAGTTTGAGCAAACTCTGGGAGATGGTGAGGGACAGGAGGCCTGGTGCGCTGCAGTCCACGGAGTCTCGAAGAGTCGGACATGACTGGGAGACTGAACAACAATTCTAATGATGTTGACCATCTTTGCTTGTGGCTAGGGCTGGCCAAAAAGTTCTGAGATCTGACAACAAAAGCATCATTCATAAAAGGAAAAATAGATAAACTGGACTTCACTGAAATTTAAAACCTTTGTTCTACCAAAAATCCTATCAAGAAGATGAAAAAAAATGAGCTATAGAGTAGGAGAAAACATTTGCAAATCACGTATCCAACAAAGGACTAGTATCTAGAATACATAAAGAACTCTCAAAATTCAATGGCAAAAACCCCAAACAATCCAATTAGAAAATGGGCAATAAAAATATTTCAACAAAAATGATATACAAATAGTAAATAAGCACATGAAAAGGTCTTAAATAGCATTAACATCAGGGAAATGCAAATTAAAACTGTAATAAGATATCACAAATATACCTACCAGAACGGCTAAAATTAAAAATGACATCCTGGAAGGATGTATGAAGGGTCTGAGAATCCTTCATACAATCATAGTGGAAATGTAAAATGGTCCAGTCATTGAAAACAGTTTGGCTATTCCTTAAGAAAGGAAACATGTAATGACCATACTATTCAGCAATTTTAATTTGGGGCATTTATCCCAGAGAAACACACAAACTCTATACATGAAGATTTATAGCAAATTTTATTTGTAATAGTCAAAAACTAGCAACAATGCAGATATCCTTCAATGGGTAAATGATTAAGCAAACTCTGTACATCTACACCATAGAATATTACCCAGCAGGAATCAACTATTAGTATACGCAACAGCCCCTAGATGATCTCCAAAAATTATGTTGACAGAAAAAAGTCAATCCCAAAAGGTTACATGCTGGGGTCCAGCCCCCGGAGGATCCAGGGAAACCCGAAGGAGAAACGGCATTGGTGACTGATTTAGAGAGAGATAAAGAAAGAATGTTGTAGATAAGAAAAGAGAGGAGAGAAGAAAAGAGGCTGATGTTCCTTGGTTTACACAGAATCAATAAAGTCTCAAGACAAGAGACTTGCACCGTCTACATAAGGCCACAGGTGCCCTCCCGGTCTCCCGAGGGAGTTGAGGGCACAGGGCGCCTTCCCGTTCAGGTCTTAGAAACCCAGGCAAATAAATAGACACGGCAGACCTCTGTACTCCAGATGGGAACTAGCCTGAAAGAGAGAGTAAGAGGAGGAAAATGATTGACACGAGGAGACCAAGCTGCTTTGATGAGCGAGATCCATAGCTTTATTTTCAAAAGGTACTTATATACTTTTTTTGTACATAGAGGGAAATGAAAGATGCAAGGTCATACAGAGTCAGCCCAACATTCCAGCAGTTTTGCCCTTGTCGAAACCAGGATTTTTCTGCATACCTTTTCCACAAATGATGTTGTGTACATTATCTTCTGGCCTTGGAGGCCTGTGAACATTTTATGACCCTCTTTTGATAAAGGCTGCTCAATCAGAAAACTTATTTTCCCTCAAAGTGTTTTTTCTTTATATTTCTAATCTATGTCAGCCTCAGAAAATGCCAAACAGAGTTACGTTTTTCACAGAGCAGAGATGCAGTGAGTTACAAGAAAGAACCAATTAGTTCAAAAGTCTGATATGGTTAAATTCAAGGCTACACTTGTTTTTCTTGCATTCTCACTATGTTAACTAATGCATTGCCAGGTGCACAGTGGATAAGAGATATGGGAACTTAGCAACAAGCATTGGCCCAATAATGAAATCCTACACCAGCATTAGCACTACTCTAATAACTTTTAACTCTTTCAAAGGCTATATGTTTTAGGCTTTCCGTGCCTCTCAGAGTTGGGAGGCTGTAAATAATCACATGCGTAGCTCTAAGAGTCTGGGTATACCTGCCAAGCAAGCTAGAATACTAACAGAGGGGGTTTGATTTGAAATATTCCTCTCATGTCCAGGAGACTTATTAGCTATAGCCCTAAGTTGATTTTTTTCAGAGAAAGGTGGTCAGGGTTAGCCCCCTGTTAATGTCAGAGGAGTTGGTGAAAGTCATGAAACATTAAAACAGACAGATTCTGGTTCTAGGGTAGATGCTCGAGAAAGCCTAGGGAGCCCCTTGAGTTCTGAAGCCTTGCTTAACAGTTCTCTTCCACATGACCCTGTCATGGGTGGGATCTCCCGTGGCGGCTCCCAGCAGTTACATACAATATTTTTCCATTCACATAACATTCCTGAAACTGAAGAAACAGAGAACAGACTAGTTGTTCCAGGGACTAAGGTGGAGATGGGGATGGGAGGGAGGTGGGTGTGGCTAGAACAACAGGAAGGATGCTTGAAGTAGTGATGGAAGCGTTCTGTATCTTGACTGTATCAGTGTCAATATCCCGGTTGAGATTGTTTTGTAAGATGTTACCATTGTGGGGAACTGTGTGAAGGGTACAGGGGATCTAGGTACTGTTTCTTGCGACTAACTCCACGTGAATCTACGATTACCTCAAAAAGAAAAGTTTAATTGAAAGAAAAATTCTTATCTCACCAGCAGCATAGAAGCAGAGAGCCACTGGCCAAAGTCTGCTGACCCCTTTCCTGGTCAGTTATATTACTGCAAGTATCTTCTTCCAGTTTTTTGGATTGAACTTATCTTCCTTTGTATTATCTTTCAAAGAAGTTAAGTTTATAATTTTAATTTATCACTCCTCTTTTTTTCCGTATGCCTTAACAACTCTTATTCTAGTCTGAGGTTATAGAGATTCTTCTATACTTTTTCCTGAAAGTTTCAAAGCTTTGTTTTTCACATGTAGTATGGTTCATCTAGAGTTTATTTTTGTGTATGAGGGTAAGGCATGGATATTTCATATTTTTCCACATAAAAAAGCAACTGTTCAGATTCAATAACTGAAGTGTCTGTCCTGTCACCAGATATGTACAACTCTACAAGAACAGTCACAGTTTCTCCATTTTCAAGAGCCTCTTCTGGGGGACTCTCTATTGTATTTTATTAGTCTTAAATATTCATAGGCTTTTAAACTTCCACATAAATTTTAGAATTAGCCAGTTCCATTCCTGAGAAAACCTGTGGGAATTTTTATTGAAATTATGCAGAATCAATAGATTAATTTGGGGAGAACAACTCTTAAGTAACTCTTTTTCTATCTTCCTATCCACGAACATGAAACTTTTACCATTTTAGACTTCCTTAAAGACTTTCAATAAAACTAACATTTCCCCCATAGGCCATGTTCACCTTTCACTGGATTCATTTCTATGTACCTTAATTTTTTTAATTGATCTTATGAATGTTATATTTAAAAAATTATTTTCTGTTTATTCATGGAAATATAAATAAAACTGATTTTTATATATCTGATATATATCAAACTACCTTATTAAAATGTTATTTCTAATAATTTATGTATTATTTAAGTTTTTCTATGTAAAGAAACATCCTCTGTAAATAATGAGCTTTGTTTCTCCTATCCCAGTATTTATGCCTTTAACTTATTTCCCTTACCTTACTAGATAAAAGTGTATCCATGTCTTGTTCCTATTTTTAATGAGAATGCTTATAATGTTTTTCAACTGAAATATTATATTCTGTAGAGTTTTAGAAGATAGTCTTTATCAGGTTAAGAATAACTTCACTTCGAGCTGCTAAAAATCTTTATTTTTCAATCATAAATTAGCGCTGAATTTTATCAAATGCTTCGGCTATGTCTAAAGTGATCATATGGTTTTCATTCTTTAATCTGTTAATGTAGTGAAAGGGTTATTGTTTTTCTTATCTTTCTTTTTTCCCCTGGCCTTACCCTAAGCTTGCTTGTGGATCTCAATTCCCTGACCAGAGTCTGAACCCAGGCCATGGCAGCCAGAACCCAGAGTTCTAACCACTGGGCAACCGTGGTGCTCCAGATTTATCATTTTTCTAATGTTAAATTTCTGTATTTTTTGGAAAAAATCCAACTGCCATTACAATCTTCATCAGCCAATACTGACTTCATTTTGCCCATATTTTGTTTAGAAACATCGCATGTGTATTCATGTGAGAGAAGCCAGCCTGCCATTTATCTCTCATAATCGACTTGTTATCAGGGTTATACTGACCTCAAAGAATGAACTAACAAGTATCTCCTTTATTCCTTAGAAGAATTTATATAATATCGGAATTTTCTGCTCCTTGAAAATTCAGTAAATTAGAGCTTGGTGTTTTCTTTACAAAATGATTCTGGGGGGGGTGGGGTGTGTGTGTGTGTGTGTGTGTGTGTGTGTGTGTGTGTGTGTGTGTGTGTGTGTGTGTGTGTGTGCTNGAGGGCTTCCCTCATAGCTCAGTTGGTAAAGAATCTGCCTGCAATGCAGGAGACCCCGGTTTGATTCCTGTGTTGGGAAGATCTGCTGGAGAAGGGATAGGCTACCCACTCCAGTATTCTGGCCTGGAGATTTCCATGGACTATACAGTCCATGGGGTCTCAAAGAGATGGACATGATTACATGACTTTCACTTTCACTTCACTTTCAGGACATTGTGAAATGTTGGTATATCTAAATATATTATGAGTGTTTAACAATTCCAAGTACTAAATTTCTAATTCACTCTAGAGAGGTTATGCTATAAGCTACTTGAAGAGTAATTATTTTTAATATGTTAGGAGATATGCGCTGAGCAATTAATTTTTATTAACATTTTATCACAGAGGAGTAATATCTCAGATGCAGAGATAAAAATATTGTTTCCCATCACATATGCTATAACAAGAGGTATTGTGAAATCTCTGCCCCTAGGCACTTTCTCAAAGTCATCTCTCATGTCCATAGCTGACTTATATTTTAATCCATGTGAGGTAAATGAAAGATGACTATATCAGGTAAAGTTGATTTTTTACTATTATTTTAGCTCAATTGACTAATGGTTAGGTTTCAGTTCTCTGCTGCATTTTTCAGTTAATGCAGGAGCTTTTGAGTGTCTTAGGGAAGCTTTGATCACTATCCCAATACCCACACAACAGAGGGGCCTCTGTGGGGACTTCTCTGTTGGCCCAGTGGTGAAGAGTCCATCTTCCAAAGCACAGGATGCAGATTGGATCTATATTTAGGGAACAAAGGTGCCACGTGCTGCAGGGCAACTAAGCCTGTGTGCCACAACTACTGAGCCCATGGAGCACAATAAGGAGCCCACATGCTGCAAACAGAGGAACAACAACAACAGAAAGCTCACTCACCACAGCAAAGACCCCGTGTGCTGCAAAGAGACTCAACCAATAATAAATTAATGAATACATTAAAAAAAGAGAGTGATGTCTCTGTAACTGTGTCTACTGTATATTTCTTTCTTTTTTTTTTTTTTT
>SJYV01024291.1:0-56858 GCA_006410875.1 Neotragus pygmaeus | reverse complement strand
TCTCTCCCGGGCTCCAACCACAACTGCCCTCCCTTTTTTGAGATAACATCTACCCAACCCTGATGCCCTTTTGAGCGACACCCTATTTTTTCTCTTTTTCTGCCAAATGTGTAGAAAGAGCTGTGTCCGCCTATTGCCTCTGTTTCCTCCCCGCCCACTCCCTCCTGGCTGCAGCTTGGCCACTGTTCCTGCTCTGCTGAAAACGCGTTCTTGCAGGTCACGGATGTGCTGCCCACAGCCGCAGCTTCCCCTCAGGCCTCCCTGTCAACTCCCACCTGCACCTCCTCGCTTTCGCCTTCCCCAGCTTCCCCACTGCCCGTCCCCACTGCAAATCCCACACCTGTGATGAAAACCAATGTTTCCTGAGAAAATTCTACTTTGGGAAAATGTATATTTATACCATCTCATGTTATTACCGATCTAAAGTCACTTTGTTGGCAAGGGAAGAGAAATGTATAATGTATAGCTCATTTTTCCAAGTCTTCATATTTATATTACATTTAAATTCAAATTTTCTAATTTGCTTTTACTTTTAAATATTTAATGTTTATTACACATGAATCTACAAGATGCTGAGCAACAAGCAGTTTGTGAGAACAAGCAATATGTGCTCAGCACTTTCAGTTTATAAAGCACTATCATAAGCCTTATTCCATTTGATCTTTAAAACCACCGTATGAAGTGTATATTATTATTGTCCTCGTTCTCAAATGCATAAAATAAAGATCATCGAGATTATGCCCTAAGATGACACAGCTAATTTAGAGTCAAGATTTCAACTCAAGGCTTCTAACCTTAAATCCTGCATTCTTTTCATGATATCATGCAAAACGATACCTTTCTTCTGGTCAGATTTTGCTATTATTAAGAGCGAATCCCCTGGTGGTCCAGTGGTTAGGGCTCTGTGCTTTCACTGCCGAGGGCATGGATTCAATCCCTGGTTAGGGAACTAATATCCCCAAAGCTGTGTGGTACAGCCAAAAATAAATCAATGAATAAATGATGAAATAAAGTAAGAGAAAACTCCCATATTTTTGTACCTTCAGTGTCAGGAAACCACAGCCTTGGGCCAAATCCAACCCATCACCCTTTTTCTAAGTGTTATTGGAGTGCAGCCACCACATTCATTTACGTATTCTCCACGGCCGCTTTCATGCCCCAGTGGCAGAGTATCTGCAGCAGAGGCATATGGCCTGCAAACCATAAAGCCTCACTACCTACCTGACCTTTTGGGGCTTCCCAGGTGGTGCTAGTGGTAAAGAACCTGCCTGCTGAGAGGCGGGTTCGATCCCTGAGTTGGGAAGATCCCCTGGAGGAGGGCATGGCAACCCACTCTAGTATTCTTGCCTGGAGAATCCCATGGACAGAGGAGCCTAGTGGGCTACAGTCCACAGGGTCACACAGAATCAAACACGACTCCTGGAGAATCCCATGGACAGAGGAGCCTAGTGGGCTACAGTCCACAGAATCAAACACGACTGAAGTGGTTTAGCATGCACACATCTGACCCTTTACAAAAAACTTGGCAAACCCCTCTCCTATAGCAATGATCCTCAATTCTGATTGCATATTCAGCAAATAATGAAAACAAAAACAAAAACTACCTACCAGAGTGATGCCTGGCCCACCCCAGATGAGCAAAATCAGAATCTCCAGTTAAGACTAAAGCAGTATTTGTATCAGTGTTTTTTAAAAGATGATGGCAATATGCAGCCAAGGTCAAAAACTACTGTTCCCTGGTATCAAACTGATTCAGGAAGCACTCATTTTCAGAAAAGGTGCTTGAGAGTAAGCAAAGAACCACCACCACCTCCACACACATACAAATGCAAGAGACCTGCTGACATCTCTTCATCCGTGGTTCATCAATCAATGCTATCAGTGAGGTCATCCTAGCAGCAGATGCTGTTCTTATTGATAGTTAGCATAAGGAACTATGAAAATCTAAAGGCGTAGCCTATGACATTATTTTTCTGCCCCTTAATAGTTCAGTTTGTTTATTTAAAATTTTTTTTACTATAGATTTGATAGGAAGCTTAATACATTAAGCTAAAATTGCCTCATATCCCTTAGGGTATCTTTTACATATCATTTTAAATAATGAAAATTAGTTATTAGGATATTTTAATTATCAAAGCATTCAATCTTTATTATAGAAAAGCTTAAAAATACAGATAAGCAAAATAGAGATATCACCCGTAACCTTACCACCAAAACATGAGTACTGTACATAGAGACTAAGGGATCATACAGTATCCTCTGCTTCATAACCTATTTCACTTGTTAATACACTCCTTTCAATCAATCATTACAAAAAAACATCTATTGTAGCCTGCCAACAGTTATGGCACGAGCATTTATGGATCACTGACTTCGTGCCAGACAGGCAGAAGGTTATGGCAGTTACCTGCATGCTAAATGATTCCCTATCCACCAGACAGCAGTGATTTAGCAGCTGGACAACACCAAGCTGGTGTTGGTAAGGACAAAGGAATTCTGCTGCTGCTGCTGCTGCTGCTGGCAGGGGTGGGGGCCTCTCTCCCGTCCTGGTCCAGCCGTGTGCACCGTGTGGCTCTGGCCCCACACCCAGGTGAGGTCCTACAGACACGCATGTAGACATGCGTACACGTTAGTGCACTGAGGCTCTGTCTAAAGTGGCAAAAGGACTTCCCAGTGGCCTGGTGGATAGGAATCTGCCTGCCAATGCCGGGGACATGGGTTCGATCCCTGGTTGGGGAAGACCCTGTATGCCATGGAGCAAGCCCGTCTGCCACAACTACTGAGCCCCTGCTCTGGAGACCAGGAGCTGCAACTCCTGAATCCTGAGCACCTAGAGCCTGTGCTCAAGAAGAAGAGAAGCCAGCACCGCGAGAAAGCCTTCCATCAAAACGAGAGAGCAGCCCCCGCGCCATGCTGCTAGAGAAGGCCCAGGCAAAGCAACAAGGACCCAGCACAGTCAGAAAGAAAGAAAGAAAAGAAAGTGGCAAAAACCGGGAAACGTTTAATTTGAGCCATGTGATCTGACATTTGTGCAGATAAAAACTGGTCAAGTAGCAGCTCTTTCCTATGATACAAGCTAAGCATTTGAATGTTTATTGGCATTGCATGTATGTGCCAACACATATACATTTTTTTTTAATGTATGAAATGGCAAAAGTCATAAAGAGAAAACACACAGAGGCGAGAAAGGGACCAACAGCGGCATCCCCATCACCTGAGCTCCCTTCCTCCCAGGACACACCCTGGACCCCACTATTACCAATGACTGCCTACCTCCAAACGGCAACTTTGAGTCCCTGCTCTCTCACCCTTCCTTCTCACACCTCTAGTTCCCCGGCTCTGTTCTCTGGGGCTCTGATCCTTCAAACTCTGCCACTTTCCCACCATCCCGCAAATTCCCGACCCATCCTGACTCTCTGGCCATCCGTTCTGCCCCACCCTGCCCCGCCCCATGGGCCCTTACCTTCCTCTTTCCACTGTGGTTGATCACTGACTGGGGGTCATTTCCTGGTTCAGTGCTTCCAGCATTCCTACTACATATTCCTAACCATCAACCGCCAGCCTCCCCAACAAAACCACCGCAGTCTACTTCCACTCAGACCTTCCTTGCCCTCTTTCTACTCAGCAGATAACCCCGATTCTTTGATGAGGAGAGACAAGCAATCAAAAGGAACACCCACTCCCTGCCACCACATCAGTCAACCTCTCTGTACCCCTGTGCAACCCTCTACATAGAAGACCCATCCTTGCTCCAGACAACCCCTCTTAACCTTCTCAAGTTCTTTCATACTAAACGATCTCTTTTTCCTGCATTAACTACCCTCCCCACTGGATGGGCATACAAATGAGCTCTAATATTTACTATCTAAATACTTAAAGACAGGTAACAGCTTTGACCTTACACCCCCCTCCTGCTCCCACCCCGCTTCCTATCCTTATTACAAAAATCCTTGAAAAACTTGTCTGTACTCACTGTCCGCTTTCTCTAACTCATTCAACAAATGATTATTAAGTGCCTACTCTGTGCCAGAAAATGTCTTTCGTGCCGTGAACAAGGTGCCCAAAGTATCTCCCCTCCTGGGACTGATCTCTCTCTTTTTTATTCTAAAGTGAATAAAGGATATTAACTGAAGGATAATTGCTTTACAGAATTGTGCTGGTTTCTGCCAAACATCAACATGAATCAGCCATGGGTAAACATAAGCCCCCTCCTTCTGAACCTCCTTCCCCATCCCACCCCTCTAGGTGGTTCCAGAGCCCTGGTTTGAGTTCCCTGAGTCATACAGCAAATTCCCATTGGCTATCTATTTTACATACGGTCATGTACATGTCCATGCTTCTCTCTCCATACATCCCACCCTCTCCTTCCTCTCCCCTCTGCCCCGCCCCGTCGTGTCCATAAGTCTGTTCTGTGTCTCCATTGTTGCCCTGAAAATAATTTCAGAAGTACCATCTTTCTAGATCCCATATACATGTGCAAGTACATAATGTTTGTTTTTCTCTTTCTGACTTACTTCACTCTGTATAACAGGCTCTAGGTTTCCACCTATTATTTACTTATGTGGGTATACCAGCTCTTAGTTGCAGCACACAGGATCTTTGATTTTCCTTGCAGCATGAGAAGTCTTATTTGGAACATGTGGGATTAGTTCCCTGACCAGAGATTGAACCCAGGCCCCCTGCACCGAGAGTGTGGAGTCTTAGCCACTGGACCACCAGGGAAGTCCCTCCTGGGACTGATCGTATTTAGGAAAGACAGATAATCAATTAAAATCAATGAGAAATGTGCATGATGAGTTCAATGGTATTAAGCAGACATATTAAGTCAGAGAGGTGACTTATCAAACTACACACAACTAACAGACAAATGTCATCAACTGTCTCAAAAACATCTTTTAACGACTGTTTGTCGCAGTCAGGGTCAGAACAAGATCTACTTATTCTGTTTGCTCATCATTTCTCTTAGGCCTCTTCTAAATGTCTTTATATCAGATCTCCCTGCTTTAATTCTTCCATGACTCTGACCTGTAATATAGACCAGGCCAGCTGTTCTGTAGACAAAGAGTACTGCTTCCTTATTGTAAGCATTTAACTTGATCTTCTATCCCCACCCCCGTTTCCTTTAGACTAGAAGTTAGCCACGGAGCTTTCACATATAGGTTATTATTTACATTTTTGTTACTTTACAGATAGTGTGAGATCTTCTTCACTAATATGACATCACTTTAGGAGACTTACAGCTGGTTGTCCTCCTCTAAGCGACGCTAAATTAATCGACAAATTCAGACAGGGACTTCCCTGGTGATCCAATGGTTAAGACTCCACCCTTCCACTGCAGGGTGCAGGGGTTCAATCCCTGCTTGGGAAACTAAGATCCCACATGCTGCAAGGCTTAGACCAAAACAAAACACAAATTCAGACAGTAACAGCTTGATCCTTTCATTATAAAACTGCCCATCGATATTTTATCTAATGAATTTACCATGCTCTGATAACCACCGTCTGAAACAGGTATTATGGTTTGCAAAATGATGATTTTCAACCGTCTCTTCTACGTTTATGAGCAAGAGTTCCTCTGTAAAGAACTTCCTCTCATCCGCTAGTGTTATTCATTTGCCCTGAAATGGCACTGGTGTTGGAAGAGCAAGATAAACACTTAACCTTTTCCTTTAATCACAAGGTTTATATTACTGAACTATTTCTTGCTATCTTCAATGTGTCCAGTGAGTTTATATATTATTTCTTTAGGTGTCACTACAAATCATTGCTTTTTATCACTGGTAAGTTTTAATCAAAGGTAGTCATTAGTATTTTTGAAACATGAATTGTCCCATTTTTGGCCCACGGGACCCTCTTTTGCTTGTTCTTATGTCTTTTTTTTTTTTTTTTTTAACAATACTGTATTGGTTTTGCCGTACATCAACATGAAACCGCCACGGGTGTTCCCAATCCTGAACCGCCCCCCACCTCCCTCCCCATACCATCTCTCTGGGTCATCCCAGTGCACCAGCCCCAAGCATCCTGTGTCCTGCATCGAACCTAGACTGGCGATTCGTTTCTTATGTGATATTATACCTGTTTCAATGCCNCCCTCCCCATACCATCTCTCTGGGTCATCCCAGTGCACCAGCCCCAAGCATCCTGTGTCCTGCATCGAACCTAGACTGGCGATTCGTTTCTTATGTGATATTATACCTGTTTCAATGCCATTCTCCCAAATCATCCCACCCTCTCCCTCTCTTTTTATTTGGAAACTTTTAAACATGTATCAGTTCAGTTCAGTTGCTCAGTCGTGTCTGACTCTTTGTGACCCCATGAACTGCAGCACGCCAGGCCTCCCTGTCCATCACCAACTCCAGTAGTTCACTCAAACTCATGTCCATCGGGTCGGTGATGCCATCCAGCCATCTCATCCTCTGTCGTCCCCTTCTCCTCCTGCCCCCAATCCCTCCCAGCATCAGAGTCTTTTCCAGTGAGTCAACTCTTTGCATGAGGTGGCCAAAGTACTGGAGTTTCAGCTTTAGCATCAGTCCTTAAAATGAACATCCAGGACTGATCTCGTTTAGAATGGACTGCTTGGATCTCCTTGCAGTCCGAGAGACTCTCAAGAATCTTCTCCAACACCACAGTTCAAAAGCATCAATTCTTCGGCGCTCAGCTTTCTTCACAGTCCAACTCTCACATCCATACATGACCACTGGAAAAACCATAGCCTTGACTAGATGGACCTTTGTTGGCAAAGTAATATCTCTGCTTTTCAACATGCTATCTAGGTTGATCATAACTGTTCTTCCAAAGAGTAAGCGTCTTTTAATTTCATGGCTGCAATCACCATCTGCAGTGATTTTGGAGCCCCCCAAAATAAAGTCTGACCCTGTTTCCACTGTTTCCCCCTCTATTTCCCATGAAGTGATGGGACCAGATGCCATGATCTTAGTTTTCTGAATGTTGAGCTTTAAGCCAACTTTTTAAACATGTATAGAAAACAGTATAACAAATTCCTATATATCTGTCAGCCTTAATTCAAAAAAAAAAGGGAGCAAATAAGGGTACCTGTTCCCTGTTTTCGCTCCTTTGTGCTCTAGCACGAGTCCCCAGGAAAGCCTTGCCCAGAAAAAAAATTCTTAACTCAGGGACACTCTGATTTCATCTATACATCTCCCTACCATTAGGCTATTCTGAAACAAATCTCATCACCTCATCACTACATCTGTAAACATTCCAGCACATAGCTCCAAGGAAAAAGTATCTAATTACAACTTCTCCCTTCCCTTCGATCAAACCCTAATAGCCTTTGAGAGGTTTCTAGCTTTCTGGCACACAACAGCTCCAAACCTGGAATCTAAGAAGGTATAGTTCCTTTCAGTAGGGAATTGGTATTTAAAGTGAGCAATCTAGGATCTTATTGCCACTAGGTTGTCAAGAGCACCAAGGTCTTTCAACCAGCAGAGTTAGGAGATATGCATCTTTGAAAGGGAAAATAATCATTGTAATCATGGATTCTAATTTCTATACAGCTACAGATGGTTTTTATTTATCTTATGCTGAAAATCTTTATTCCTAACAATACTAGTTATTATATCCTACTTTAAATATATAACAGGTTCAAATAATACCAGGATTATTACAGACAACAAAATTATTGAGCAAAGTTTAAGACTTCTTTGCACTTCTTTTTATGCCTGTAATATATCCTACTGAGGATACACAGTCAAAATATCATATTCTAAGGTCAATTTGAATAATTATATTCTCTGATACCACTAATTACATCACTAGTTTGTTCCCAGTCTTATTCAATTTGAATAATTCTATTCTCTGACACCAAACTAATTATATTACTAGTTTTCAGTTTTTAGGGAGTGCTTTTTTAATAGCTCATTTTGATTCTCTTAATTATGAAAACATTCATATATTTTAAAGTCAAAACAATAACACAAGGTAAATTCGTAAACTGTCCCTTCAAAAAGAGGGGATACATGTAAACACAGAGCTGATGCATTTTGCTGTACAGCAGAAACACAATAATAAACTCCAATAAAACAATAACTCTAATAAAAATTAATTTTAAAATTTTTAAATAAATAAATAAAATTGTGCCTCCATCTCCCTTCTATCATTTTTCCTTCCCTCCCCCAGAGGTCACCATCTTTATTCCTTTTTATCTTTCCACTGTTTATTTTGGCAAATTTAGAGAGATATTCCAATCTCTTTCTCCCTTCTGATGCAAAAGACTGTCTGATTCTAGGTGTATTTTTATACCCGCTGACAGATTGAATGTGAAGTGTGAAAAACATGTGAGATATGAAGCAAGAATATTTCCCAGGTTTGGGGCCATTTACTGAGATGAGGAAGACTGGGAGGAGCAGGCTGGACACATTAAGTTTGAAATGCTTATTAGTTGCCCAAGTAGAGATAAGGACTAGGCAACTGAATAGACAAGTTCAGGGTTCACAGGCAAGGTACAAGCTGGGAATACAGATAACTGGTCATGATTTCCTACTACCACAATCATATCACCTGCACTAAGGACACTTATCTCCGCCTTTCCCATTCTTGTGTCTTTCTTCTTCCTTGCCTGCTGCACTGACCGAGATCACCAGTACAATGCTGACAGAAATAGCAATAGCTGGTATTCCTATCTTGTTCCTGATCTCAAAGGGAAAGCTATCAAAGTTTCATCCCTAAATATTGCATTTGCTATACATTGTTAAGTCTGTAATCCATCTAGAATCCATTCAGTGTATAACGTAAAGGTCCAATTTTGTTTTTCTTGTGTGGATAAAGAAACATCTCAGAACCGGTTTACTGAATAGTCCCTTCTTTCCCAACTCATCTGTAATGCCACCTGATTATACACACCCAAGTTTTCATTTACGTGTAGGTCTATTTCTGGACTTTTTATGTTTCATATGTTGACAATTAGCAATGCATCCACATCAAGGTCATCATTATTACAGTGGAAAATTTACTCTCCTGTCTCCCTTATTCTTCCTCTTCAAAAAAGGTGCATTTATTCATGGGACATGTTCTGTTTCATGTAAATTTTAGAATCAGTTTGTCAAGCTCTTTGAAAATCCTCTGGGTATTTTGATCACAATAGTATTGAATCTATATATCAATTTAAGGATCGTAAAACTGACTCTTCTAATCCATCTCTTTGTTGAGGTCTTCCTTAATGTCTGTCAGTAAAGCCTAATTTTCTATATCTATGTCTTGCACAACTTTTATTAATTTCTAGTTCTTAGCATTTTTTTCCTCTGTATAGAAATACAATTGACTTTTGTATATTTATCTTATATTCAACCACCTTAACTATCAATAATTCTAACATATCCAAGAGTCTTCTGAGCTTCAACTTAGACAATCATCTGCAAATAATGACTTTGTTTTTTCCTTTCCAATTCTCACACCTCTCACTTTTTTATTTTCTCACTTGCTCTAGCTAAGAGATTGCATAAAATGTTAAACAGAAATGATAGAGGCACTAGCATCTTGTTCTTGATTTTAAAATACCTGTTTCCCAAGTGACAATGTTTTCTGTGTATTTTCTGTAAATACTCTATCAGATTTTGGAAGTTTCCTTTCACTCACAGTTTAAATGTTTTTCTGTGATTTGGGCTTTTAACTTTATCAAAAGTTAAACTTTAGCTTGAAGGTTCCCAGACCATGTAAGTAATGCGAATTTAAACTACAATTCACATGAAATCAGGCCTACTACTATATGTTCTTAGGGAGACTGTTTACCCTACCAGCCCCAGATCCTGGCCAAGTCAGATTAACTTTCTCAACACCACCCTGGGCCAATAAGCAAAGTTTTGTGGCTCACACTCTCACGGAGGGGCCAGCCCTTCAACCATCCTGCTTGTGCTGGGACGTCGAATACCATGCCCCTCCTCACATAGGCCCCAAGCGTCATCTCCAACCCTAACATGGCTGCTGTAATCCAATCCAATCCTTAGGTTTTGAGGTAGGCACAGACCCTCGGGAATTGAACAGATCCTTCTAGTTTTCAAGGTACTGCTTATTTGGGGCCCTCTTAATTTTCCCTACTTTCTGAGGAGTCAGCTATGTATTTTAAAGTGGCATTTCTCAAGAGGCACATGGAAAGATGTTCAACATCTCTAATTATTGGGGCTTTCCTGGTGGCTCAGATGGTAAAAAAAAAAAAAAAAAANGGGGTTAACTTCATGAGTGAGGAAGCTCATATACAAATTATTAGCATCTAAGCTTAATGCCCTCCCACCCCCACAGTCACTCTCCACCCCAGGCTCCTAGCCACTTCTTTTAGCTACTGACTGACACTGGCAATGACCTTTCTGTTAATTCAACAAACATTTACCAATGGCTTACATGGCTAAATGCCCTAAGTAGACTAGGCCAGAATGCACTTATGTAAAGATGTTAATAGGGTGGGAGTTTCTGATTCCTAAGCCTACCTAGGAATGAGTCTGGAGGTAGGTTGTTTGGGGAGGAAGAACCCAATACTTTCACTTTTTTATTTTTAAAAATATTTATTTATTTGCCTGCATCAAGTCTTAGTTGTGGCACATGGGATCTTGTTGTGGATCTTTCGTTGCAGCACACTGACTCTTTCTAGTTGCATTGTGAAGGCTCCAGAGCACATGGGCTTCAGTACTTGCAGTGCATGGGCTTAGTTGCTCCCAGGCATGTGGGATCTTCCTGGACTAGGGATCAAACCTGTATCTCCCACACTGCAAGGTGGATTCTTAACCATGGGACTACCAGATCATACATTCATTCTATGATCCTCGCTTGTAAAGAAAGCCCTGAGGAAGTGGATTCTCCTACCATACTGCCTCTCAATTCAGCTCCTAATATATCGCAAATTCCTTTCCAGAGACCAGACAAGTGTTCTTTTCTCCCCCACCCTAAACCACCCTCTCGCTGTCCCATATCTTCTTTCCTCTCTTCTCCCAATATGATGCTATACTTTATTATATAGCATTATTTGAGTAGTTATCAGAACAGCTGAAAAAATCATGAGGATCACACAAGATAATCATAGTATATATAGCAATAGGCCCATATCAGAAGTCTCATACCAGTCTCATGATGCCAGTGACAGTGTTAGCTGTAAGAGGGAGGGGAATGAAGAAGAGTAAGAATTTCTATTCACTTGACCCCCTCATTCCTGTTTCCACCAAAACACCAAAAAAAAAATAGTGCCTATTTGGTCCCCATAAATTTTTGAGGTATCTTGAATGCCTCCCCATTTAATGTCGATAGAGCAGAATAATAGTGACGAAGGAGGAGTTATTCTGTACTTTCATTGAAAAAGGCAAGTGCAGAAAGGCTGCCATGGAGATTTTAGTTTTGTTTTGTTTTGTTTTTTTTGCAGCACCGTTTGACTTGTGGGATCTTAGTTCTCTGTCCAGGGATCAGACCCATGCCCCTTGCATTGGAAGCACAGAGTCTTAACCAGTGGACTGCTAGGGAAGCCCCAGAGTTTAGATTTGATGAGTGTGCACCCACTGGAGTTAAATCTGCAGATCTACTGACTACGCCATAAGGTGAGCTGAGAGGAAGCTGAGACAGCAACAACCTCAAGACTATGCTAGTAACTTAATCTGAAATCCATGAGAAAAAGGACAGCTTGCTGAGGTCCAAGGCCCTCCAAAAGCAAGTCGTCAAGTGAGAATAGGAATGACATAGACCCTTCCTCTGTAACATGGGACTAGGTAGGATACTACCCACTTCATATCAGAGGGGCTCCAGGCAGTGAATTACAGATAATCAATTAGTTGACAGTGCCCAAGAACCTCCTGTCCATTAAGCACAGCAGAGAGTAGAATTAGAAAGGGTTGGCAGTAGAACTGTGCTTTGAGAATGATTATGGCATGTGTGTCTTGACTCCCTACTCCTGGTGACAGCTTCTCAGACCAGTGAACCCACTTGAATGTATACTACTTCTGGAAGAGATATTCATAAGTTCCTGTCTCCTTTGTAAGGTGCTATAGTTTTTGCAAAAGATTTGTGTAGGATGCTTCTATTGTGTATCTAGTGTGTACATATACGCATATGTCTCAATATATGTCTATATTTTGTATACGTGTGTATATCTATTACAAAATCAAGTTGACTTTTCCTTTTTTAATGCGTGGCTGGTGACTGAGCTAAAGGCTATAAAATGACAGGGCTCTAGTCAAGTCAGATTATTATAGTAGCAATTTACCTGAAGCCTTTGGAATGANATCTATTACAAAATCAAGTTGACTTTTCCTTTTTTAATGCGTGGCTGGTGACTGAGCTAAAGGCTATAAAATGACAGGGCTCTAGTCAAGTCAGATTATTATAGTAGCAATTTACCTGAAGCCTTTGGAATGACATGATGATTTGCCATGACTCATAAAACACCATGAGGCTCTTGGTAGCCTGACTCCAGCCAGAATTAACCAAGCCAGCAGTCATTAAAAATTCAATAAAATGGAACTTCATCTTAGTGCCATTAAAACATAGCTAAGCCACCAAGATCTTATGGGTTTAACACCACCCAATAGAGCTATGGGCTGAGAGCTCCCAAAACTGATACTTGAAAAATAATTCATTAGACAAGCCCCGCAGACAACGTAACAGGTAAGGATACAGTCCTGAGAAAGAAACAGGATCCTGGCCTGTTTTTTCAAGTTTACAGGCACAAAAGCTGTGTGAGTGACAGCCTTTCTTTGGGATAGCAAGTTACTTTTCAGACTTTGCACTTCTGTTGGTGTAAGGGCCAAGGAGTAGATGAAATTAACCTCAGTGAAGCCTTTGGTGAGATTTTTGAAACCCTGGCACCAAGTGTTTATTTAGGAAGTTATTTTATCCACTAGGTGTTCCCAGGTGGCACTAGTGGTAAAGAACACACCTGCCAATGCAGGTTAGATGTAAGAGATGCCAGTTCGATTCCCTGGGTCAGGAAGACCCCCTGGAGAAGGGAATGGGAATCCACTCCATTTTTCTTTCCTGAAGAATTCCATGGACAGAGTAGCCTGGCAGTTTACGGTCCATAGGGTCATAGAGTTGGACATGACTGAAGCGATTTAGCACAGCACTACCATCCTACCCAGCAGCACAGAAATGGCGTGTTAAATGATCCCAGTAGTAACCATCCAAGGAACTCCTTGGAATCTTCTATTAGCTCCTTACAGGCTTCCCAGGTGGCTCAGTGGTAAAAAATTCTGTCAGTGCAGGAGACACGGATTTGATCCCTGTGTTGGGAAGATCCCCTCCAGAAGGAAATGGCAACCACTTCAGTATTCTTGCCTGGGAAGTCCCTTGGACAGAGGAGCCTGGTGGGCTGCAGTCCATGGGTTCATAAGAGTCAGACACAACTTAGTGTCTAAACGATAATAATTCTGTTGTTAGCTTGTGTTGTCATTCAGCTCCTATCCAATCACAGACAGGAAGAAATTAAGGGAACTCATCCTTTTATGAATACTGGCCTGTCTCTTTAAGGCTGAAGGCTTGACCGTCAGTCTCCATTTAATCTATCACTGATAAAGTTATCAAGTAACCTAGTGTCTGCTAAATGAGCTATAAGAAAACACCTTAGAAATACAAAGGGATTGCACTGTGACGTGTAGGCCAAAGCTAACTCTACCCAAGAGGGTGGAGAAGGAAATATACTGGTTGTTTCCACCTAGAACCTGATGACATTAATTTAGAATTCCTTTTCTGTCCTCTTGAGAATTGATTACAGTAAGCACAAAAACAGCATGCTTGGCTTACTTACTCAATGTAGTGCTTGCGCTGTACAGAGTATGCCAACCCTCCCACTGCTCCCAAGAACCATGGGGTGTGTGCGTTGGGGGGTGACCCAGGGAAGGGAAACTGACTTTGGCTGGGGAGAGGGAAGCAGAGTTTCAGTTGAAATAATTTATCAGCAAAACCTGGAAAATGCCGAGCAAGAGGGCACTCTTAATAATCATGCTGCAACATGGTGCTGACTGGGACCACACCCAGCAAACAAATAGGTAAAAATCATCCTACTTTGAAAATTAGTCAGGACCTAACCTTCCAAAGGCTTCCTTCATAGCTCAGTTGGTTAAGAATCCACCTGCGATGCAGGAGACCCCGGCTCGATTCCTGGATTGGGAAGATCCACTGAAGGGATAGGCTACCCATTCCAGTATTCTTAGACTTCCCTTATGACTCAGCTGGTAAAGAATCCACCTGCAGTGCAGGAGACCTGGGTTCAATCCCTGGGTTGAGAAGATCCCCAGCAGAAGGGAAAGGCTACCCACTCCAGTATTCTGGCCTGGAGAATTCCATGGACTATACAGTCCATGGGGTTGCAGAGTCAGACATGACTGAGCGAACCTTCCAAAACAAGAAAAAAAAAAAGTCTAGGATTACATAAGACTAGAGTGATACACACTTGCCCAAAGAAAACTCATGTCTAAATCTGCTGTTAAAAGGGTGCACCTACCTCCAAACTGATAGAGAACACCATCTTTTTAAAAGGTAATTAATTACTACTGCCTACAGTACCTGGGGCACCTTACAAAGTGAAACTGTTGGATGAGCGTTTTAGCTGGAGGTATGTGCACCACAGAGGATGGAGTTCCTACCCAGCTTGATATGGAAATAAACTCAGGTAGGAAAAAGTTGAAGAATTTCCAGAGAAAGGGACAAAGAGCAGAAGCATACAGGTGTCTCCAGAGCCTTTGGAGGCATCATGAACAGCTCACTAGTGGAGGGAAAAGCCTATCAAGGGCTATCTGGGGCTGGCTCACCCTCGGAGCTAGGTCAGCCTCGGAAGGTTTTAACCAGCGTAGCAACGTGGTCAATATTTGCTATTTAGATGAACCACTGGCAGCTGGGCAGAAGATGAAATGGAGCAGGGACAGTGAGACCAGTTGCAAACAGACTAGGCTGCAATAAAATCAAGCCAGTGCTCAAAACGTGGTAGTGTGATAGGCCAAAGGCAAGCTCTGGAGCACACAGGAAGAGGGTTGGCGTTTGTACACTACTGCAAACTTTTAGGGCCTGGATAGGCCTTAACCCAAACACCCCAGATTCCCAAAGCACAGGATGGGGCTGGTTGGTAATAAGCCTCAGTAAAGATTCTTTAATCCCCAAAACAGGTATACCATGAAATGGCACATAGGAACTTAAAAGAATCACAAGTCAGAAGAGATCTTATAAGTCAACCTAACATTTATAAGAGCTGCTCTGGGCAGTTAGCACAGTTTGTTTACAATGAAGTGTTATCTAACTCTGAACATACTGTACATGGCAATTAGAAATTGTCATGGTAAGAAAAAAACCACTGCCCACTTTCCGCACCCAACACAAAATAGCCAGAAACAGTAAGGAAAATGTAAGGACAAAGGTGGGGTTTGTTTTTATTATAAAAGAAAAAAAAAAAAGTAACTCCTCAGGAATCTTAATTTCACACTCAGAGAACAGACACCAAGATACAAAATTACAACTGTTTGGACTCCAGACTTGTCCCATCTCCTCCAGAGCAGAGATGGGGAGGAGACAGCTGAAGCAAACAAGCAATTCTGTAAAACAAAGACTTAGAAACCCTAACGAATATGATTAAAATCTAAAATTGTTTTGCTTAAAAAAAATTTTTTTTTTAATATTATCAAAAGGCCTGCTTTAGTGACATGCTAGTCCCACTGGAAAATAACCCCAATACCCCCTTGTCAGTAACATGCTCAAGTTGACCAGCCAACTCATATTTCCAAACCCCTGTGTGTACAAGTACATGTGTGTCTTTTAAACCTGGGGCTCAGGTGATGGCTACTGCTATCATGGGCTTTCATCTGTTAACTAACCAATGTCAGCCTCCCCAGAAGGGCAAGCAGGGCAGAGAGAAGCCCTGAAGTGGTAGTGAGGGAGTATCAGCCCCAAACAGCCAACTTTTCCAGTACAGCCTCTCCCATCCCCACGCCCACTCAAAAGGAGATCCTTATTTCTAACCAGACTACTTGACTCAAATTTGGGTTCCCCATAACCAGAATGGCTTTTTCTCCCTAAAGAGAAAACACACATTTATCTGCACACCCATATATATAATTTTTTTGTTTTTACATTTAAATATAAAAATACTACTCTGCTTTGTGTTATAAATGGAGGGCCACACAATGAGAACTTTTTCTTTTAAGGTAGGGCTATCCATCCATTTATGTGGAGCCTGTCAGGGCGTTGAGCCCCAGGCAAGGGAAGCACCACACTAGGAGATCTAGGGCATTTTCCTACCTGACTTCCCACCCTTCCTTCCCCCCTAATTCTCACTTTTGATAGAAAGTTGGTTACAACCTTGTAAGTAATGGAACTTCCCACCAAGAAGGGAAATCCTAACCTAACCACAGAATCCAGCACCCCTGTCCCCCACTCAGTAACCACTCAGAAAGAGTCCTCCCCATCCCTTCACAATGACTGGGCTCTCTGTCCAGAGAGCTATGCCTATTGGACAAACACATCTGATTAAATGGAAGCAGTGGTTATGTTTCCCCACCCCCCTCCCAACTAATGCACTAGAAAGCTTCGGTGATAGGAAAAAGAAAAGGGCAGGTAGGTGGTTGTGAAGTGATTAAGAACTTGACCCCTCCGGTCCTGACCAAAGAAAGCAAGAGATATTAACTGGGTGTGAGGAATTAAAAGAAAAAAAAGACCTTGATATTCCACCCTTTGAGTTATAGCTATTATAATATTGAGAGGGGCGAGAGTGGGAATAAGATGTAGAATTAAGAGGGGTTTCGAGGGCTGCAAGTCTAGTCCACTTAGTTCTTGTACTGGAAAGGCTCGTCGCCGGTTTCATTCAGAAGACATGTGCGGATGAGGGCTTCCGTCACAGCGAAGGGGTCACAGTTGGCAGACGGGCGACGGTCTTCAAAGTAGCCCTTCTTCTCCTGGCCGACAGTCCGGGGGATGCGGATGCTAGCACCACGGTTGGCCACGCCGGCAGAGAAGTCGTTGATGTTGGAGGTTTCGTGGAATCCAGTTAGGCGCCGGGCGTTGTCCAGGCCCCCCTTGGGATCGTAGGCTCGGATGTGGTACTGGTGCCGCTTGCTTAGTTTCTCAATGGCCTCCTCAATGTACTTCAGACCATTCTCCTCTCGCATGGCCTTGGTGCTAAAGTTGGTGTGGCAGCCAGCACCATTCCAGTTTCCAGGAATGGGCTTAGGATCAAAGGTGGCGATCACTCCGAAGTCTTCACACACACGATGCAGGATGAAACGGGCCACCCAGAGATGATCGCCCATGTCGATTCCTTCACAGGGTCCTACCTGGAATTCCCACTAGAGAGAACGAGAAGATGGGCCTTGAAAGCAAAACCAGCTGCTCACCCCAACCCAGAAGCTGCCACTTGCCCCCTGCTCATCTCTACTCCAAGCCACCTTGAGGGCTTTGGGTTAACGAGTGGGCACCACAATAGCCCTTCCTAGCAAAAGCCCCTACGTGCCTCTAGGTGGGGCAGGTGGTGGGCTAGAGACCTTTACCTGTGCAGGCATGACCTCGGCGTTTGTGCCCCCAATCTTGATGCCAGCATACAAGCAAGCCCGGTAGTGAGCCTCCACAATATCCCTGCCGTAGGCCTTGTCTGCTCCCACACCACAGTAGTAGGGACCTGGAGAAGCATCAAGATGGAAGATCAGGAGGTAGGATGTCAAGAAAATTCCTATCTCAGTGAGATGCATGGCCCAAAGTCAGAAATCACAAAGTTCTCACACCTTCTCCTGGAATCTCCATCCCTGCCTTTACTGGGAGGCAGATGAGTGGTGTGCAGTGGGCTCCCTGGGTTGACGCCAACTAGAGCCCACGGTTTCCATGCAATGTTAACATCTCAGCATCCATTATTTGGATTTAGGTAACACAAGGGCTAACTCTCTACAGTATTATTTCAGCCAGTCTCGGGGATATCCCCCTAGCTTTTTGGTCTACAAGGATTCACTCTCATCTCCAGAGAGACTTCCCTTGGCACTTAAGCACTTGGGGAGAAGCAAGATTCACCTCTCACCAAGGAGACTTACCTTGGGGCCCAGGAAAGCCGTTGGAAGGCCAACCAAAGGGGTGCCCATCAGTGCCCATTAGGGTATATTCCTGCTCCATTCCAAACCAGGGGCGCTGGTTGCTCACCATGTCCATTATCCGTTTACAGGTGTGCCTTAAATTGGTCTCTAGGAGAAAGAGTGGACACGCTATTAAGAGATATATGGACAAATGCACTGAATCCCCGTGTTGATGGGAAGTGGTCCTCAGATTGCAGGTACCTGAGATGTTATTTACTGAACTGATCTAGGGTCAACCTTTAGGTGCCCCAGTNTAGGAGAAAGAGTGGACACGCTATTAGAGATATATGGACAAATGCACTGAATCCCCGTGTTGATGGGAAGTGGTCCTCAAATTGCAGGTACCTGAGATGTTATTTACTGAACTGATCTAGGGTCAACCTTTAGGTGCCCCAGTCAGTGTAAGAGGGGATGATAACAGAAGCTACGGTTATGTATCTGTAGGGAGACTCTCAAAAGGCGTTATTTATAACTAAACTGGGTCACAACAAAGTCACATGGGAGAGGACCCAGAGGACACAGCAAGGGTTCACCTTATCTGCAAGCTGGCCCCCTCCCAAGTACCAAATGTCAGGTACTTGAACCTTCTATTCACAGAACTGCTTCTAGCTATTAGACCTATTCCTGGTTTCTCAAGCACTTACACCCAAATCTACAATTTTTATTGAGAGAATCATTTGTCTAGTCTATCAACAGCCTTACATTCCTGGTGAGAAGATACAAAGGGCTAATTTCTATAGTACTGGCTCATGCCAAAAAAACCCCAACCAACAAAAAAAAAAAAAAGTGACAAGCTCAAGGAAAATTTTCTATGCTAGAACAGATCTTTATAGATTATTATTGGCTGTTTCACTATGTCCAGGAACCATTTTCAGACCTCTATGATATGCAAATGATACCACTCTAATGGCAGAAAGCAAAGAGGAACTAAAGAGCCTCTTGAGGAGGGTAAAAGAGAAGAGTGGGAAAAGTAGGCTTAAAACTCAACATTAAAAAAATTCAGATCATGGCATTTGGGCCCATCACTTCACGGCAAATAGAAGGGGAATAAGTACAAACAGTGACAGACTTTATTTTCTTGGGCTCCAAAATCACTGTGGATGGTGACTGCAGCCATGAAATTAAAAGATGCTTGCTCCTTGGAAGGAAAGCTGTGACAAACCTAGACAGTGTATTAGAAAGCAGAGATACCACTTTTCTGACAAAAGTCTATCTGGTCAAAGCTATGGTTTTTCCAGTAGTCATGTATGTGGGAGGTGGACCATTAAGAAATCTTAATGCCAAAGAATCGATGCTTTCAAATTGTGGTGCTGGAAAACTCTTGAAAGTTCCTTGAATTGCAACAGATCAAGCTAGTCAATCCTAAAGGAAATCAACCCTGAATGTTCACTGGAAGGACTGATGCTGAAGCTGAAGCTCCAATACTTTGGCTACCTGATGTAAAGAGTTGACTCACTAGAAAAGACCTTGATGCTGGAAAAGATTGAGGGCAGGAGGAGAAGGGGATGACAGAGGATGAAATGGTTGGATGGCATCACTGACTCAATGGACATGAGTCTGACCAAACTCCAAAAGACAGTGAAGGACAGGGAAGCCTGGTGTGCTGCAGTCCACAGGGTCGCAGAGTCAGCTGCATCTTCCTAATAACCCTGAGATGGGTATTATAAGTCTCCCTTTTTACAAGTGAGAAAATGAGGCTCAGAGATGGCAGGGAACCTGCCCGGAGTAGGCAGCAGAATCAGGAAACCCTGCCTGTCTTCAGAACTCAGGTCTTTCACCATAATTTAATGCCTCCTAAAACAGACTTTTTAGGGGACTTCCCTTGTGGCTCAAAAGGTAAAGAATCCACCTGCAATGCAGGAGACCCGGGTTCCATCCCTGGGTTGGGAAGATCACCTAGAGAAGGGAAAGGCTACCCACTCCAGTATTCTGGCCTAGAGAATTCCTTGGACCGTATAGTACACGGGGTCACAAAGAGTTGGACACAACTGAGCAACTTTTTCACTTCAAAAGCTCTCTGGAACAAAAAGGCAACCAGTATTTGACATACAGTTCTTCTCAATCATTTGCACATAACTCAATCCTCTATAAACAATTTTATGAGATGGACTTTATTAGTTGTTCAATTTTTTAAAATTTATTTTTTAATTGGTGGATAATTGCTTTACAGTGTTGTGCTGGTTTCTGCCGTACAACAATGTGAATCAGCTATGTGCGGTGCTTAATCATTCAGTCATGTCCAAGTCTTTGCAACCCCATGGACTAATAGCCTGCCAGGGTCCTCTGTCCATGATTTTCCAGGCAAGAATACTGTAGTGGGTTGCCATTTCCTTCTCCAGGGGATCTTCCCGACCCAAGGATCGAACCCAGAATCATACAGCTATACTTACTATAGCTGTAAGTATACATACAGCACCCTCCTTCTATTCCCGCCCCCCCATTTTAAAATGGGGAAGTGACAAGTATAGGGGACAAAATAATTTGCCCAAGTTCATAGCAAGTAAGTGGCAGATCTAGAACTCAAACCCAGCATTAAAATCTACAGGCAGGAGGACTGTGACATGGGGCACTCCCCCAGCAAAGATTTAGAAGAATCCAATGTGGTTTTCTGCAGCCAACAATGGGAGGATGGACCACACAACCTCTCTCAACAAGGAAGTTCAGGATGGGGAGATACATGTCCAGTCCTTCAGACTTCTAAGAGTTAGTTAGAGGTTAGTTCTAACTTCTAACAGTTAGTTCTGGGATAAGTTCATCTTCCCAATACCGATTTTGGAATATCCTGCCCCACCTGACTTTACAATTCATGGACTAGGATTAAGTCTATCCTATACACACCTGCAGGCTTTCGGTTGTACTTGAAGACTTCACAGAACACCAGCTTGTTGGGGTCCTTGCGGAAAGGGTCCCGAAACATGGCAGCAGGGACAAGATACATGTCACTGTTGGAGCCCTCAGACTGAAAAGTACTAGAGCCATCAAAATTCCACTCGGGCAACTCTGTGATAAAAAGAGAGGGGGAAATTAAAGTTGCAAGCATAAGAACTTTTCAGGGAGGAGTACAGCCTCTCACTTACCTTTTTATCTCTAAGGATCTACACTGTCTTATCCAGAAAGCCAGTGATGCATGACTGCTGCTAATAACAGGCAAACCCTGATGTTTGCAGGTTGCCCCACAGTCCTTTCTCTTTGAATTCTAAGTAAGACCAGAAGTACCAATCACAGAAACAACCTAAGAATAATGTATCCTCTGTAAATAAGTCTACTGGACACCCAGGAGACAAAGTGGACATTTCTAGTCAGTCAGTCATCATTTAAAGAATTGAAATCCATGAGAAATAAAGACTCTCTGATAGGCCATCTGTATTGCTTATTTCTTTCACTTCCCATCCCTCCCCCACACTGTGTAATAGACAGTCCCAGTTCATGTGGTGTTCTTATTTTAAGAGATAAACAGACACTAACAGGATGACTTATTCAAGGGTGCTCCCACGTAACTTATCCACACTATGTTTTAATGGTGAGTTCCTTCATCTCTCTCCAGTTGACTATGAGTTCTCTGAAGGCAGAGACCAGACTGTCATCTTATACCTTCCGGGCCTGTGCAATACCTGCCACATAGGAGGTACACACTATATGTTTTGTATTATAGCCATTCATTCATTCACTCAAATGTGAGCATTATCAGAAGAGTAAGCTATCCTAAATCAGGTGAAAAATGATGGACCTCAGTCCCTTTCCAGAAGGAAGGCAGCTATGGTTTGTTTTAGACAAGACAAAGTCGTCCCAATTCATATAATAGCTTCTGTAGGATAAGCAATCAGCCAGATTAAGAATTCTTAAAGTGCATCAACTAAAAACAAATGATGGTAGCTCTACTTAGAAACCACTTTTAGGGTGTTTGCTTTATATTTAGAACCTAAGTGACAGTCAAAAGAGTTTGTAAAGCAGATGGAATAGTCAGGTTAGAGCTGTGGTTTTCAAACTGGGTTCCTGGAGGTACCTTAGGTCAGCCTGAGATGGGATGCCCAAGTCAACAAAGTTCCCAATGCCACTCCCCTCAGACTTTATCTTTTTTCTTTAGATATGCAAGACTCAATTTAAATAAAGGGGTCCATTGTTAATGCTTGGAGGCAGTGTAGGAGCTTAATGTTGACTGAATAAAGTCTGTAAAGTCCTGCCTTAGAAAAGCTTTATATCAGAATAAAGAGGCCAGATCTAGTGGCGTGGTCTCAGGCTGCCACCCCCGCCCCCCAATTCCGCCCAGCCGCTCACCTTCTATGCACTTGGGTTCAGAATCCAAGGTTCGGGTCTTGCAGCGCAGTCCTTCTCCAGTACCGTCGATCCAGATGTACATAGCTTGGACTTTCTCGCCCTGAGGTAGGGCCATGTACACCTGCTTGATGCCTTTGTTCAAGTGGGAGCTCGCCGAGGTGGCCATGGTGGAAGGTGTTCTGAAGAGAGAGAGAAAAAAAATAAGAACACCAACTCCAAACAGATCCTCTGCAGGAATAACGCAATAAGGACAATTAAATCAAGAAGTCACAGTGGGAGTGGCTGCCCCTCCCTTTGGAAGTCACACACTCAAAAGTACAGTACATCTATTTAACTTGCTTTCAGGGAGATTAAAGTTTTATACTGAACAAAAGTCTCCTTATTTGCTTCCTCAAGCCAGAATCTAAACTTTTGAGCACTAAGTTCTATTTTTGTGGTTTGTCAGAGGTAGAGGAATTGTTTCATTTTTCATACTAAGATACTGGGGGGCAATGCGGTGGGGGGGGGGGGGGAACCCAAAACAAAATACGAAAGTTCAGAAACAGTCTGCAGAACAGACATCTGTCTCCAGGTAAAATCCGGCCACAGAAGGGCTTGGCTGCTATGACCTCTTGGTTAAGTTCTCCCTTTTCCTTACACCCCAGAGGATGCCTCAATAAAAAGTTCTTTTGAAGATTCCTCCACCCTTCCAAATTAACAACCCACCCCATTCCCATTTAGCTAGAAGGAGGAAACCAGGGCTAGCTAGATTTAAGAGCTGGTAGCTTCCTAACAACGACTAATGTGTACATTTGATCCAACCTGGATTTTAAGACACACTGGCATGACTTCCATCAGTTTGAGGCAAAGTTTTCATTTCAGAGAGTAGACTTAAGTTTGAGAGGGACCAGATTCCACCAGGGAACTTTAAGTTAATTAAGAAATTCCCACTTCTAAATCAAAAGATCTGGGATTTCAAAAGCTGAGGCATGCTAAAATCTGCGAGCCACCACCACAAAACCTCTCAAAGAAGAGACACTGAAGCCACAAAACCAAACCCCAACACAAAGAGGAAACGTCCTACCTCCTCCCTCCCCCATTGATCGCCCAGGGTGGCTGGAGAGGGAACATATTGTTCTCCTCCAATGACTTGGGCAACTTTCTGAAGTACAGTGGCAAAGTTTCTATGGGCAACCGTCCATGTTTGCCCAGCTGAAAACAACTGCTTCTCCCTGCAACAGCCTCACCCTTCCCCTCCGGGAAGAGAAGCTGTCTGTCAAGTTGTGTTAGCAGACAATCTTTGCCGCCTCCCTCTAGACTTGGTCAAATCCCACCCCTTATGCCCATCGCCCATCCTGCCTTTAAAAGCCAGTAGGAGCGATCCCAGACCCTTTCAGCTTCCAGCTATGACCCCGTCTCTGGCTTTCCTCTCCCACCGGTTACCACCTCCAATTTCAGGTCACACTTTCTCCCTTAAGCCTCGGGGCCTGCTCTTTTCAGTGATGCCAACTCGGTTCCGTGACAGGTTGGATGCCAACAGCCGCCTGCTCTATCAACTAGTGCCGCCGAGATGCCGAAATTTTATGTGGTTGGGGGGCGCGGGGGGTGGACGGCTGGGATTCTGCGGTCCTTAGCGGTTTCTTGCAACTGCGGTGGGATCCCTGCTCCTCACTCACCCCAGCCACGTAAGATCAAAGGTTTCAATGATGCCTTCCTTGGCCCTTCTCCTTTTGGAGTGGCGTTCGCGACTCTCGTGGGTCTCCGGCTCTCGCTGGTCCACGCACCGGAGCTTTCTGGGCGAGGGAGACGGAGAGGGAGAGGGAGTCGGAGAGCGGTCGGAATCGCACCGGGTGGAGCAGGAATACGAAGGCTCCTGAGTCGACTTGATCTTGACTCGCGGTTTCTCTCCGGCGTTCACCGAGTAGGCGACGAAGCCGAAGGAGTTGGAGGGGGACCCCGAGGACCGAGATTCCAGGTCGTCTTCATCTTCGTTCGTGTTTTTCTTCGCGGATTTGCGGCCGGGGGAGCATCCCCGCTTCCCGCCCCCAGGGTAGTTGGGAAAATCCACTTTGAGAGCAGCCCTCTCCCACTGAAACGTCCCCAAAGTCGGCGCCCCGCCCCTTGGGCCCCCGTCTGGATCTCAGGGCGTCGCCGAGGGGGCCATACCCCTCCAAGGCCGGGGCGGGGGTGGGCAGCTGGGGAGTCGGCCGGAGGGACAGCGCGCCGCTGCTGCCCCTGTCCGGCCAGCCAGGCCTCTCCACCCGCCGCGCCCGCCGGCCACGCCGCGCTCCCGGGCCCCCCATTGTTCAGTCACAGGGGTAGACCCCGCGGCGGGAGCGGGCCGCGCCACCAACTCTCCCGGCACCCGGCCTCGGCGCAGGCAGCTAACCGCGCCCCGGGGCCCGCAGCCGCGGAGAAAGAGGGCGAGGCTCCCGCAGGAGGACCGCTCCATCCACCACGCACGCCACACGGCCGAGCGGGGGGCGCCGGGCCCGGGCAGCGAGCGGGTTCCTCGGCTCGTCCGGCCCAGCGACCTCCAGGGGCGGCGCTTCATGCCGCCAGCAGCTGAAGGAAGATCAAAACAACTCCGCGCCCTCGGCGAAGCCTGGCACCCCACCATCGCCGACCCAGACCCGCGAGCAACGAGAGCAAGCAGGAGCACCCCCGNCCAGGGGCGGCGCTTCAGGCCGCCAGCAGCTGAAGGAAGATCAAAACAACTCCGCGCCCTCGGCGAAGCCTGGCACCCCACCACCGCCGACCCAGACCCGCGAGCAACGAGAGCAAGCAGGAGCACCCCCGCCCCACACACACACAACACCTCCCTCCAGGCCGGGGCGCAGAGTAGGGCCAGGAGGTGGGAAGGGCCGAGACGATCGGTCAGGGAGCGGCGGCTCNTTTTTTTAATATTATCAAAAGGCCTGCTTTAGTGACATGCTAGTCCCACTGGAAAATAACCCCAATACCCAGCATGGCCAAGCAAGCCCCCAGGGCCCGGCCGTGAAACGGGATCCACTGCAGAGAGGAGGCAGAGCTGCTTAGCACCTCGCCTGCCCCAGACCACTGCACCAACTACTGCAGGGCTCCTGCCTTCATTTCACTGTCAAGTAACGGGCTGTACCAGCCTGCCAAGGGGAAGGGGAGTCAATCCCAATACTCCCTTCTCCCGGATTCCAAGCATCCCCCAACACATCCACTTTGACTCAACAAGATTTAACTCACAGGCTCAAAATGAATTACTTCACTCTCTGTGCTCCAATACCATTTTCTTCTCTGTCAGATAAAAATCTAATAGGTCCATCTCTTTTTATGGTGATTCATTTACACATCTTATCAATTATGTGGTTGGGTACTTGCAGGCAGTGGACATGGATTCAACTCCTGGCTGGCCACTCCCTGAGTCTGTGTACTTGGCTAAGGAGAACCTCGTAGAGCCTCGTCTGCCTCATCTTCAAGATGGGGATACCACCCACCATGCAGAGCTATTATGAGAATTTAATAAAACCACACTAATGAAGGATTTAGCCTAGTTCCTGGAGCATATCTGATAATTAAAATATAGTAACAGCGTAAAAGGAATAAAGTACAACTTGGGCAGAGAAGACTTGAATTTAACTAACTGGCAAGCAGGCATGAGACCAGGACACTTTTGAAAGATGTCTGACATGCAGCAGAGACTCCACAAAAGTCAGTTTCTCTCATGCTTCATCTAAGACTGAGTTTGAGCATGCTTTATTTTTCAGCATGCTGAGAGTGCCTTGGGCACATTATTTTGCATAATGTGAAATTTTTTAAATGCTCCAGAAAAAAAAAAAAAAAGCCAGGGGATGCCTCAAATCAGGAGATTACACTTTCATTCTCTTTTCATCGGTAGTTCAAATGTACTATCTACAAATTTTAAATATTTATGTTGTTTTATAATTATTTCAGGTTTGGTGGTCTGGCCTCCTCAGATAGACAGGAAGATTCCTGGGGTCAAATGTGGCTGTTTATATTCTACTCTCTGAACACAGAGCTAACTGACTGAACTGGTTCATTTCAAAGTGAAATGAGCATAGTTTTTTTTGACTGAGACCCCACGGCTCCTTATGATCAAAGGACTGGCAACTGAACCCTCATGAGGCCCCCTTCCCAAAGGGAAGTGGCCTTACTGCAGCCCTCCATTCCAAGCGATGAGGAGGGTGGCCACCCACCGAGGTCTACACAGATGGCTGGATGGAGGATGCTTCACGGTAAAACTGGAAAGCCCAGGGCAAACTGTGAGCTGACTACGAGTTGGTTTAGGGCATATGGGGGAAGCCAAAGAAGATGAGAGGCAACCAGGCACAGAGTGAGGCATACCTCAGAGATGTCCAGCGGGAGATTGCCAACGTACACCTCTGTCTCTCTTTTCTTGAATACTAAAATAGCAAAAAAGAAAAAAAAAAGGCACATGTAAAGTCGGAGGAGTTACAGGAGTTAGAACATGAGATAAATGACGCATTTTTCTCAATGTTAAAGCATACGCACATATTCCCTTTGAAACACTACTCCTCCACGAACAAAAAATAGTTAAATAGCATTCAACGGGTCAGCAAACACTTGTCAGTATTATGGGAGTGGTTCCGAGTTAAGCACTGGCCTTGGACATCACTGAATTCAAGGCAGCAGTGCAATCTCTGGGGCAGGAGAGGCAGGGAAGACAGGGAGGACAACGAGTCATTAGCACACCAGGAAACCAGCACTTTCAATGGGGTATTAATGAAGTTTCAAAGTTAACAGTCAGCTGAAGGAGGTAAGGAAGGGGATTAACGCAGGAGGGAGGTGGAAGAGAATCCAAGCAGAGGGCATAGCACATGGACACAGGAAAAGGCCAGGCTTGTTTGGGAGTTTGCATGGGGTAGGGAATAGCTAGACCAAACGTTGCATGTGGTTGAGCAGAAAAAGCAGGGGCAAGAAAGGCAGGCCAGGCCAACTGCTGAAATCACTGACTGCTGCCCACAGCAGTCTCAGGGAACTCACTGGCTGTGAGAGGAGGTGAAAGGTTTAATCAGAAAGCTGATATCAACACATCTATGTTTTAGAGCGGTGTCACTTTGGAGATGGTGGAGAGTGAAATGGAAAGAGGCAAGGATTAGAGTATGGGGTTAGAAGCAGCCTATGAGACAGTGACTGAGGGTCTGTGTGCACAGTGGGTGGCAGGGGGACATGTCCACCATGTGAAAAGAAATGTGGGGGCTGATTAGAGCAAGGACAGATTAGGTGGATGCCAGGTTTCATGCTTGAACAGAAACTGAGTAGATTAAGTAGGATCCAGGTAACAGTCTGAGGGTCCCAGCACCAAACACCACCCCCCAGGCTAACTCACTTGGCGATTTCTGCTCCTCCAACGCACCATTCTCCCCAAATACTTTTGCAGAGGGTCGGAAGTCACTGCTGCTCCAGGATCTGTCAAATCCAGGACTTAGCATTGCACCTCCCAAGGCCAAACTCCAATGAGAGGAGTTTGGGCATAACAAGCAAGGCCTTGCATAAGCCTCCGTACTCTTCCTGACAGAGGGTTTCCCTTCCTCCTTCCAGACTCGGGTTCCAAGCCAGGAAGCCCTCCACTGGACTTTTTAAATCCTTAATAGTTAAAGCAGATTCCCCAGTGGCTCAGCAGTACAGAATCCACCCACAATGCAGGAGACACAGGAGATGCAGGTTCGAGCCCTGAGTCAGGAAGATCTCCTGGTAAAGGAAATGGCAACCCACTCCAGTATTCTTGCCTGAAAATCCCCACGGACAGAGGAGCCTGGCAGGCTACAGTCCGTGAGGCTGCAGAGTTGGGACAGGACTGAAGTGACTGAGCTTAAGCAGGATGGTCAAAATCAACAGGCAAGAAATGCTGAGACTGACTCCTAAACTCTGGGCAGGACAAGGCAGGTGGAGGAGGAGGGGAAGGCTGCCGGGTGGAAGGAGGCCTGTTTATCAGCAAAAGGAAGCAACTTACATGCTGCAGTTTCTTTCCAATCGGATCTCCTGCAAAGCCAACCAGCCACAGTGTTAGAGGAATGTCAGATCAGTCACCGCCACGTTGCCAAACAGGTACTGTGGCAGGCAGAATAATGTCCCCACCCCCAGCAAAGTGGTCCACATCCAATCCCCAGGGACCTGTTAAGGGTTCTAATGTAAGGGGAGCAGTTTTCCCACACCATCAAGTGATGCTCCAGACACCAGCTGGGTGGCCTAAAATTAAACTCGATTCTGACACTATCTACCCAGAGATAGCATCAATTTCATAGATTGAGGGGTCAGTACCACAGGACTGCCAACCTCCCTCTCCACTTCTTCAGAGGTCGGCCGCCTGCAAACCCAGGCGGTCAGCTGTGTTTCTGCCTGATCAGTTATAGCCGGAGGTTCCCACGAACTCTTCCTGGGTCCCATCAATTAGCCAGAGTGGTTTACATCTGAGAAACATCTTCCTCACCAGATTACCATTTGTTTTAAAAGGATGTAACTCAGGAGTAGCAGATGGAAGAGACCAAAGGGTGAGGTATAGGGAAAGGGCACAGGGTCTCCATGCTCTCCAGGTGCACCCCGGTCGCCAGATCGCTACAGCAGCAGTGGCTAACCTTTTTAGCACCAGGGACTAGTTTCGCAGAAGACAATTTTTCCATGGACGGGAGGCTGGGGGTGGTTTCAGGATGATTCAAGCACATTACACTTATTGTGCACTTAATTTCCATTATTATATCAGCTCCACCTCAGATCCTGGAGGATCTGCTCTATTGTGTTCACCAACCCAGAGCTCTCAGAGTCCATACTTTGGGGTTTTCTATGAAGACCTCTTGGCAGACGCGTGACTGATTAGCCCTTCTTGTCTCCCCAGAGATGTGGCACAGTGGGAGGGATGAGTGTAAATTCTGACCCTCTAACCAGTCAGCCCCCATCCTTAGGTTACTTGGTGTTTGCTAAGGTCACCTCAACATGACAAAAAGACACCTTCCTATCTCTCCTCATTTAGGAAATTTCAAGGATTTTAGAAGCTCAGTGACAGAAACCAGATGAAAATCAAATATGTATGTATTATGAATTGCAATATCACACCTATGAATATGTTTAATTACATGGCAAGGGGGAAATAAAGCTGCAGATGGAACTGAAGTTGCTAATCAGCTGACCTCAAAATACAGGGATTATCTGTAAGGGCCTAATGTAATCATAGGAATCCTTAAAAGTGGAATAGAGAGGCAGAGAAGATAGATAAACAGACATGACAAGAAAAACAAGACTAAAGCAATGCAATATGAGAACCAAGCTACTGCTGCTGGCTATGAAGGCAGAGGAAGAGGGCCATGAACCGGAGAAAACAGGTGGCCTCTAGGAGCCAAAAAAGGCAAGAAAACAGATTCTCCTCGGACGCTTCCAGAAAGAATACAGCCCTCTTGACACCTTGATTTTAGCCCAGTGACACGTGTGTCAGGCTTCTGACGAACAGAATTGTAGGTTGTGTTGTTCAACCCACTAAACAAGTGGTGATTTGTTATGACAGCAAATAGAAAATAGAGGTACTAGGAGCAACTTTAAAACCACAGCTGCCTCCGCACAGTGGCGTTAAACAGAGGCAGCTCTGCGGGCAGCCCAGCGACCTTGGGCATGTCTTCCCTGTCAAATGGGAATCACAACACCTATGCCAGCACATGAAAAGATGCTCCACCTCACTAATTACTAGAGAAATGCAAACCAAAACTACAATAAGGTACCATCTCACACCAGTCAGAATGGCCATCATCAAAAAGTCTACAAATAACCAGGACTTCCCTGGTGGTCCAGTGGTGAAGGGTCCACCTGCCAGCGCAGGGGACACAGGTTTGATCCCTGGTCCAGGAAGATCTCACATGCCGTGGAGCAACTAAGCCTGTGTGCTACAACCAGAGAAGCCGCTGCAATGAGAAGCCCACGCACCACAACTGGAGACGAGCCCCCATTCACCGCAACTAGAAAAAGTCTACTATGCCCAGCAACGAAGACCCAGTGCAGCCCAAAATGAATAAATAAAAATGTAAAAGTCTACAAGTAACAAATGCTGGAGAGGGTGTGGTGAAAAGGAAACCCTCCTACACTGGTGGGAATGTACGGTGGTATAGACACTGTGGAAAATATGGAGGTTCATCAGAAAACTAAAAAATATAATTACCATATAATCCAGAAATCCTACTGCAGGGCATATATCTAGACAAAACTATAATTCAAAAAGATACAGGCACCCTTATGTTCATAGCAGCACTATTCACAATAGTCAAGACATGGAAACATCCTAAACGTCCACAGAGAGATGAACAGATAAAAGGATGTGGCACATACATACACTGGAGTACTACTCCGACATTAAAAAGAATGAAATAATGCCATCTGCAAGAACATGGATATAACTGGAGAGGAACACTAAGTAAGCAGGAGAATGGCAAATACCACAGGGTATCACTCATCTGCAGAATCTAAACTATGACACAAATGAACCTACCTAGGAAACAGAAACAGAATCATGGACATTGGGGGCCAGCAAATGTAAGCTTTTATACGGAGAACGGATAAACAACAAGGCTGAACTGTATAGCACAGGGAACTACATTCAACAAATAAACTATGATGGAAAAGAATATTTCCAAAAAAAGTACATATGTATAACTCAACCACTGCGTTGTACAGCAGTAATTAGCACAACACTGTAAATCAGCTATAAAATAAACGCCAATGCCATAGATCACAAGGGTGAAGTGAGATAAAGCACTTGCCACAAATTAAGAGCTCAATGAATGGCACTGTGCTTATTTTTACAGATTTCATTGGCACTTTTCTGTGATGCTTCAGATTAATACTGTCCCATTTTACTGATGGGAAGGTCAAAGCAAAAGGGCATTAGATGATTTCATTAAGGTTATAAGATACTGAGGTAATTCAGGTCTGTGTCTTCAAAGCCTTGGTTTTTCAAAGTCATTCTGAAGGAATTTTTTTCTTTACTTCAGGAGAAACAAAACGTTAAATTTTAAAAGAATGTAGTAACTCTGTTTTGAATTGTTTCCAGCTGTAGAAAGAAACTGCTCTAGCAATTTCTGCTAAATTTAAACAGAGCTAACAGTGATTAAGATAATTCAAAGGCTGAAGTATTGATGAATAAAAACAGAAAGGTTTGCGGGCAGAACCAGGCTACAGGTGTTACTCCCAAATTCCTGGTAATCCCTGGAAGTTTACGGGCTTCTGGAACAGGGCAGGCAACAGCACTTCCAAGCAAGGGCCCAGCATAAATCTTCCATGGATGCTTTCAAGGGCCTGTGGTGCTATGCTAACTAAACGGCTAAAGCAGTCTCATTTAATCCTCACGGAAACTCTCAGAACTTGTCATTATCACCCCACTATACAAACGAAGTCCTGGAGGCTCGGAGGCCGTAGCCAAGTAGTCTGAAAGTCCATTCCGTCTCCACGGTTTGTAGTGGATTTGGAACATACAGCGTTAGCCTCAACAGCGCTTTGGTTTTTTAAGCTAAAAAGTTTGTAATCTGCTTCGAAAGGGAGGAAGATGGCACAGGCGTCTTTTCACGTAAGTCCCCCGCAGTACTGCACGAAATGCTCCCCATCTGCAGGGATCCGGTCTCTGCGGTCCACTCCCACCAGCCAACCCCACTAAAAAATTAGCTCTGCCGCCAGGTGAAAGCAAGCGATAAGTCCGAGGGGGTACATTCGCCCCACCACTCTGGAGTGAAAATGAGGGGTGCAGTTTCCTCCAGTGCCTCCCGACGACCGCTGCTCCCCGTCCGGCAGCCCGGGGCCGGGAACCGACAAACCCCACCTCTCCCGGGCCAGGTGCGTCTAGCCGCGGCCCAGACGCCAAGCCTTCGAGCCTCCTCTCTAGGAGCTCCGCCTCCTCCGACGCCCGCGGGGCGCGGGGCGGGGCCACTCCTCCGCAGCCAATCCCGCACCGCGGCTGCAGCCCCGGTGGGGCGGGAAGAGCCGGGTGCTCTCGGCGAAGAGCCAGCCGTTCTACCGGGATCGTAGCTGCAGCGGCTCCTGGGCCAGTGCCCGCGGCCTCTTCCCCTGCTTTTAGTAGGCACTCTCCCACACACATCCCCAAAATATGCTTGCAGAGAGAGTGGAGCGAGTGACCGCGACGCACCTCTAGCTCTTTTGGGAGTGGAAGAGCTCCCATCCTGGGTTGGAGAGGTGCACGTGGCGCACTCGGGCTGAGCTTGAAGACAGCGCCTTGTCGAGACCCGCTCGGTGGTGATGGGGAGATGCTTGTGCAAAAAATGGGAGGCCCTAACCACGCGGGCACAAGCGGTCAGCACGTAAAGCTGCTGTTACCTTCCCCCGAACAAGCACCCCCGGACCCGCCTCTATAAAGGCGCTGACCCCGGCGCCCCCGGATCTGGGCGGGAGGTGGCGCGCGGGGAGGTGCCAGCCTCGGAGGGGAGGGGCGCGCGGAGGGGGCGGTCGGCGCGCTGGCTGCCCACCGTCCGTCGCGGTGCCGGGGACACTCCCGCCGCCTCCGCTCCGTCCCCCCTGGTCCCCGAGAGTGTGGGCAGGGCTGTCCCGGGGCTTCCGTGCCCGGCCTCTCCCACTTCTGGAGGAAAAAGCAGGGGAAGCCCCCGGCGCCCGCCGCCTCCGGAGAGCCGCGGAACCCCCGGCCGTGCAGGCGCTGAAGACGACCTCGGGCGGAGCCCCGGTGCGTCGTGCCTGTCGCCGTCCGTGTCCGGAGCGGCGGCCCGCGCCCGCCCGCTCGGCGCCCTGAGCCCCCTGCTCCGGGCCGTAGGGACCCCACCCTGCGGGGCGTGGGCGACGGCCGGCCGGGGACCAGCAGAGCAGCCGTCGCGGGGCCTTGCCGCGGCCTCCAGCAACCCAGCCCCGGGGAATGCAGTGGCCCCCGGTCCCTGGCGCCTCTCCGTGTCTAAGCTGGGCCTCCTCGCTCGCCTGCTCCGCGGCCACGACGCTCCTGAGCCGCGCCGGCCGGGCCCCCCTCATGGCGGCCAAGTGGTTCAAGGAGTTCCCCCTGAACCTGAAGACCGTGTCGGAGCGGGCCAAGCCCGGCGGCGGGGGAGGCGGCAAACTGCGCAAGAACTCGGAGGCGGGCGGCTCCGGGCCCGCCCCGGGCAAGGGCCGCAAGAACTCGGCGGCCGAGCTGGGCAGCGGTCGGGCCGGGGTCGGTCCCCCCAAAGACAGCCGGCTGTCCCGGGATAGCCTGCAGGGCCTGATTCAGGCCGCCGCGGGCAAAGGCCGCAAAAACTCCCGGACCACCGAGGAGGAACCCCACCGGGGCGCGGCCAAGAGCTCAGGCTGCAGCACCTACATCAACAGGCTCATCAAAGTGGACACTCAGGAGAAGAACGGGAAGAGCAACTATCCCAGCAGCAGCAGTAGTAGCAGCAGTAGCAGCAGCAGCTCTTCCTCCGCGTCCTCTTCCCCTTCGTCTCTGGGCCCCGAACTGGACAAGGGCAAGATTAAGCAGCAAGACACGGTAAGAATACAATCTCCCTTGGACCACCTCTGCCCTACTGAAGCCTAACGGTGGGAAGGGAGCATCGTGAACCCGCTGAACTCTAGGGTTTTTTTATACCTCAGAGAAAATGAGGATGTATTTTCCCCTTCTAACATTGATGACCGCTAAGTCATCATTTTAAATGATGACCATTTTAAATTATTTGTTTGTTTAATCTTGAAAAATTCTTATTCTAGCCTTGGCAACTTGGCAGAAATGTACTTTCCATTTAATTTTGTTATCAGTTTAGAAGAATAATTGAATGAAACAAGCGGTGCTTTGTTGAATTTGACTCCCTTGGAGATGTTGTGTATTTTAACTTTTATTCTTCTTGAGCATAAGGAATGGTCACCTTTAAACTGCTTAAGTATGAATTTTAAAGCTCCAGGGAATGGATTAGCCACTACCCACCTTCTCTGCTTGAAACTCCGTCATTCCTTGCACTTTTACCCAGCATAGAGTTTCTCCACACTTCACTAGCACCCTAAGTTTACAGCCCTGTCATTCAGCCCATTGGAGAAGGAAATGGCAACGCACTCCAGTATTCTTGCCTGGAGAATCCCAGGGACAGAAGAGCCTGCTGGGCTGCTGTCTGTGGGGTCGCACGGAGTCGGACAGAACTGAAGCGACTTGGCAGCGGCAGCGGCAGCATTCATCCCATGAACATTTGCTGTGCAGGAGCCATGTAGGATAGGGGGCAAGGGGCTCTAAGGGCTCGGGTTGTGGAGGATACAGAACAGGACAAGGAAATGCCCTGAAGGAAATTACAGATCAGGAGAGAAGGTGTTTCCTGCTTCTTACACGCCAGAGGTTTTCTGGGTACTGTCCAATGTGAGACAGTTAAGAAAAGAAGTGTGAAGAGACCCACTTCATTCGTACAGAGATGAGTTGGGGTTTTGTTTTTAAAAAGAGAAGAGAGAAAGCTCACGCCCTGCTCTCAGACTCTAGCCCAGGTGATCACTTCCTGTCATGAGAACTTTCTCTTGCCCAGGCTTCAAACATGCTGCCCCCCTGGGTGGGGTCAGGGGCAGGCAGCACATAACATGTGTCTGCACTGGGCCTTCTGTTCATCCCTCCGTTTATTCTATCCAGGTATTTACAGCATGCCCACCCGAGTGCCAGACACTGAAGGGAGAGTTTGGGAAGATGACCAGCTCACCCAGACAGTAGTCAGTGGTCTCTGTGTGTGTTTACCTAGATTGTAAGCACCTTGCAGCCGAGCGCTGAGTATCATGCTGCTTGCTCCTCGTTGCACCTTGGGGATGCAGGACGCCTGAACGGGCAAGAAGCATGGAGTGAGTGAGTGAGTGGTGACCGCAGCCCTCTGCAGTGACTGCCCAGTTACTTTCATGGCCACTGCTTCTCGATGGCTGAAGTTTCTTAGGCCATCTCCTCCCAGGAAGAGAACTCTCATCCAGGTTGCCCCCTCCTCCTCACTTCTCCCCATTTACCTGGATTCTATCCCAGCCCCAGTGGCACATCTCTGTGAATACTTTGGAGAATATAATCAGAGATTGTATGAAGGGCTGGGCTTCTTCCCTTAATTTTGATTCACCTTTGGTTTTTTGTATCCCTCTCTTTCTCTTTAACTGGAATACATGCTTTATTTATACTATCCTCGGAGCCTGGTGGGCTGCCGTCTATGGGATCGCACAGAGTTGGACACAACTGAAGCAACTTAGCAGCAGCAGCAGCTGTTTATTTGTGGAGCCACGTTGATACTAGGGGAAGTGCTATGCTTTTTAAAAATGAATGTTTCTCGGGACTTCCCTGGTGGTCCAGCAGTTAAGACTGAGCTTGCACTGCAGGAGGCAGGGGTTCTTACCCTGGTCATGGAACTAAGATCCTGGGTGCCTTGCAATGCAGCCCCTCTCCCCCTAGAAAGAATATATCTTTTCTCCATAAAATTTCCTTAAAACTCTTCCTTCCTGAGAAGTACCTGTCAGACGCAGGCTCCCACATTGTCACTCAGCTGCGGCACTACAGAACGATTGCCCTCACACCACCTTGTGGCACCTTCCTGTTTTTGGAAGGATGGATGCTTTCTGTCACAAACACGGATGAAAACTTCCCTGGTGGCACAGTGGATAAGAACCCGCCTGCTAGTGCAGGGGACACGGGTTCCCCTGGGTTCCTGGGCGAGGAAGATTCCACATGCCTCAGAGCAACTAAGCTCCTGCTCTACAACTTCCGAGCCCACACTCTAGAGCCTGTGAGCAACTTCCTGAGCCCGAATGCTGCAACTGCCAAAGCCTGTATGCCTAGGGCACCTGTGCCCCTCAACAGGAGAAGCAGTGAGAAGTGTTTGCACCGGAACGAAGAGCAGCCCCCTTCGCAACTGGAGAAAGTCCATGCACAGCAATAGAGACCTAGTGCAACCAAAAAATTAAAAGAAAGAAATAATATTTTTAAAAAAACTATTGTCTATGAGAATCAGTGCGTTTATAAATCACTGAACCTAGAACCCCCACAGTACTGTTTAGCTCTGACCTGTTTCTCAGGCTTCTTCTTACGAAACCTGTTTCTTTAGAGCTGTTACAAATTCCTTGAGGACGAGAAGAAGGTCTTGGTCTTATTTTATTCCCTCTCTGCCTAGCCAGTGCCAATGGACGTGCAGTATCAGTGAATGACGAGCTGACTTACTATAGCTATGTTGCTCAAATTGTTGGCATTTTTAAAAAAAAACAAAATCATAGAAGAGGTAGTAGACCAGTTCATTTTCTTCTACTCTAAAGGCATAGATAACCTCCACCCTCTGTCATCCACCCTGCCACACTTCAACCAGCAAATGCCTTATTGCTTGAGGAAAGAGAGGGAGGTGAAAAGAGCCTTGGGGATAAGCAGGAGAGCTTGGATGGATTGTTGCCAATCAATTATACTACCAAAATAAACCAGATGTTTGTCCAGCTGGGTGGATCATTGATCGAGTGCAAAAGCTCTTCAGAACTGGTTGGAAATTTTGAACTCTTTTGGGGTCTGCAGGATTTTAGTAACTTTTTTGATACCATTGTCACTCTGGTATGTGATAATTGTTAGCAACTTCCCTGTCTGGTTTTCTTACAGGTCATCATTTTAGAAGACTATGCTGACCCTTACGATGCTAAACGGACGAAAGGTCAAAGGGATGCAGAGAGAGTAGGGGAGAACGATGGTTATATGGAACCCTATGATGCCCAGCAAATGATAACAGGTTTGTAACCAGGAGCTGCTTTATACTGAAATCTCGCACTCAACTTGGAATGTAGAAAAAAAAAATTAATAAATAAGAACCAGTGTATATTTGGGGAAGAGAGGTGAAGGAACTTTTTCAGATCCTCCTGTGGGGAAGAAACAGAAATTAGACCCAAAACTAAAGTCAAAATATTTAGCTAACATCCTTAATGGTTTTGTATCCTTCAGTTTTAGAATTTGCGGGAGGGTCTTTAAAGTTTTTCTAATTCTATGCAAAGTGACACTTGTGAATTTGCAGGTCTTCTCAGGATGTGATCTCCAGTTTTCAGATAATTTAAATACGCCTGTTGGCCACTGTCAAAACTTTGACATCCATAATAGAAGTCATAGATCTGTACCAAGGGGGAATAATTCTGACTTACAAGTTGAGCAAACACTCTTGTCATTGTTTTGGGTGTCATACTTTTCCTTTTATTCATACTTTTCTTAAATTGATGTAAACAATACTTAAACTAATTATTTAGATTTATTTTTGAAATTTTAGAGTAAGTTTGCTTTACTCCATAATGAAAAGCTGCTGTTTCTAAGGGCTGACTCAAGGGAGCCTTGTTCACATCTCTTAGGTTTCATGGCTGGGAAAGGAATAATTGGTCACACATGAAAGATTTGTCTCTTCTGTTTAAGAACAGATTGAAAGGCTGTCAAGCACGTGGAGCAGGAGGGTAGCCACAGTGCCCTGGAAGGGTCAGGACAGGCCTCAGAGCCCGAGCTGCGGCAGGAAAGCACTGCTCTGTTCCCTGCTCTCTGCTCACAGAGATAAGGCATCGCATTTGGGGGGGTGCACCGTGGCCAGGCTGCGGCCCTGAAGGCCACTGAACTGTGACCTCTACTGAAATCTGTGAATGAAAGGAAGTGAAAATGAACTTAGAATTCTAAAAAATATCAGAGACTTGAAAGGAATAGGGGGAAAGATTTTCTTTTACATAAAACTGAGGGAAAAGCTTTTCTGGGAAAAAAAAAGAATGTTTTGCTTTAATTCACTTTTCTTTGTCCTTTGATTTTTATTCCTCTCTTTCTCTCTAATTGGGATAAGTTGTTTATATTATCTGCGATTTGGGCGAGGTGAGGGAGTTGTTTCGTTTTCTTATGGATCCACACTGATAGTAGGGAAAGTATTTTGCTTTTTAAAAATGAATGATTTCCCCCCATATAATCCTCACAAAATCCTGAAAATTAGGGGACGATAATACTACCCCTTGTTACAGGGTAGAAAATAAGATCAAAGAGTTTCTGACTCTCATAAGATGTTCGTAAGGTTCTTTAAGAGACAGAACATAAATTAGAACCCAGATCTTCCCACTCCAGACTGAATGGTATGGTTTCTACACCAAAGTGCTTCAGGACACATTCGAAATGGTATATGCAAAAGCACTTTAAACTTTACACATAAATAGCAACCTACTCCAGTATTCTTGCCTGGGAAATCCCATGGACAGAGGAGCCTGGTAGGCTACAGTCCACAGGGTCACAGAGAGTCCCCACGCAGCTAAACAGCACGAACAGCAACAAGGCATCTTTCCACTCAGACTCAAAGAAAGTTGTATTTAGAAGTCAAAAGTGAGTATGTAACTTGTTGCCTTTCCAGAAAAAAATAAAATTTTAAAATTAAAAAAAAAAATAAAAGTCAGTGTCCAATATGAAATAAATGTAATAATAGTAGTAGCTAACAATTAATATTGGAGCACATATTAAGTCCCAGGCTTTGTTTTAAACAGTTTACAGGAATAAATGTATTTAGGAATGCAACACTAATACATTCAATTAGAGAATAAATTCAAATTTATTAAAAATTTTAGTTACTATTATAATTTTTTTCCTTTGCTCTTTAAAAAAATTTATATTGGTGAATTTTAAAATATACTTCATTTAAAATATATATCACAAAACACCTACTCAATTAATGTAGAGGATATACCTCTTATTCTACACATAGGTTACACAGCTGGACAGAATAACAGGAAGTGAGTTTACCGGAAGCTGGAAATAAAAGATTTGCTACTGGGTGGGTTTTCTTTTTTTTTTTTTCCTTTTACCTTTTTATTCAGTTTGCTCCCTGTAAGGCTTGTCAAAGTCCAAGTTCAGAATGTCTCATATTTCTTGAGAAATCTTAGGGGAATAAACAAAATTGTTTATTTCAGAATTTCTGCAGAAGATAGAGAGGGTTCTGATGAATATAATGTAATTGTGGAGCTCCCAATTTCTGTACTGCCTTTTTTAATACCTGTGAAATGGGAGTAACATGCCTGATTTCAACAATGTCTTGGATGTGTAGAACAGTGTTCACGATGGTATTTTGTAACAGCCAACAAAAATTTCCCAGGCATCTCTTTGCCATGTTCCAGGTCCTACACTGGGCTCCAGGCATCCAAGGAACAAGATGCAAAGGTCCCAGGTCGTTATGAACCTTACAACCCAAGGGGCAAACAGACCTAATAGCAGAAAAGACATCACTGAGAAATGTGCTAAATGCTGTGAAGGAAAGAATGAAAATCATGATCTGCCTCAGGAAACGGGAAGGAATAGAAATTAGGAGGCATTTATTACTTCCTATGGCCAAGTAACTGTGGGACCCAGACTCCCCAGATTTCCCTTTGCCCAAAACTTTGCTCTTAACTTTTAAAAGCTAAAGATTTGTAAATTTCTGAGTAAATTCTCACTTAGATTTATCCGAAGGATTGTTTTATGAAAAGGATAGGACAATGAATATGAGGCAATATTAGTTTAAACCTGTTGTTGTTCTGCTAAATTTGCAGGAATATTTTAGCTAAATAATTAGCAGAAACGTTCTACTTAATTTAGCGTGATGAGTTTTTTCCACCAAATGAAAACGTTAGCATTGGGAGAGTTTTTCAAAGTTTCCTAAGATGAGCCATCGTTCAGCACGTGAGTTCCTTCTGCAGTTGATTGTCACACAAGTTGAGTGTCTCCTAGGTGCCAAGTTGCCAGGTTACCTTACGAATCCTACCATCCTGTGTGGTGGGCATAAGAAGTGTCTGATTGACAGAGGAAGAAGCTAAGTTACAGAAAGATTCAATAACGTGTCCCAGTTATGCAATTAGAGAGTTGGGATACCAGGTCACCCAGCACCCTGTGGTTTTAGTTACAGAGCTCCAGTCATAGGTATCTTTAAATTTTGGTTTTTGCCTCCAAATGGTTTTATTGGTTGGTATAGATAGTCAAATCTAAAGGAGANTGCTTCAGGACACATTCGAAATGGTATATGCAAAAGCACTTTAAACTTTACACATAAATAGCAACCTACTCCAGTATTCTTGCCTGGGAAATCCCATGGACAGAGGAGCCTGGTAGGCTACAGTCCACAGGGTCACAGAGAGTCCCCACGCAGCTAAACAGCACGAACAGCAACAAGGCATCTTTCCACTCAGACTCAAAGAAAGTTGTATTTAGAAGTCAAAAGTGAGTATGTAACTTGTTGCCTTTCCAGAAAAAAATAAAATTTTAAAATTAAAAAAAAAAATAAAAGTCAGTGTCCAATATGAAATAAATGTAATAATAGTAGTAGCTAACAATTAATATTGGAGCACATATTAAGTCCCAGGCTTTGTTTTAAACAGTTTACAGGAATAAATGTATTTAGGAATGCAACACTAATACATTCAATTAGAGAATAAATTCAAATTTATTAAAAATTTTAGTTACTATTATAATTTTTTTCCTTTGCTCTTTAAAAAAATTTATATTGGTGAATTTTAAAATATACTTCATTTAAAATATATATCACAAAACACCTACTCAATTAATGTAGAGGATATACCTCTTATTCTACACATAGGTTACACAGCTGGACAGAATAACAGGAAGTGAGTTTACCGGAAGCTGGAAATAAAAGATTTGCTACTGGGTGGGTTTTCTTTTTTTTTTTTTCCTTTTACCTTTTTATTCAGTTTGCTCCCTGTAAGGCTTGTCAAAGTCCAAGTTCAGAATGTCTCATATTTCTTGAGAAATCTTAGGGGAATAAACAAAATTGTTTATTTCAGAATTTCTGCAGAAGATAGAGAGGGTTCTGATGAATATAATGTAATTGTGGAGCTCCCAATTTCTGTACTGCCTTTTTTAATACCTGTGAAATGGGAGTAACATGCCTGATTTCAACAATGTCTTGGATGTGTAGAACAGTGTTCACGATGGTATTTTGTAACAGCCAACAAAAATTTCCCAGGCATCTCTTTGCCATGTTCCAGGTCCTACACTGGGCTCCAGGCATCCAAGGAACAAGATGCAAAGGTCCCAGGTCGTTATGAACCTTACAACCCAAGGGGCAAACAGACCTAATAGCAGAAAAGACATCACTGAGAAATGTGCTAAATGCTGTGAAGGAAAGAATGAAAATCATGATCTGCCTCAGGAAACGGGAAGGAATAGAAATTAGGAGGCATTTATTACTTCCTATGGCCAAGTAACTGTGGGACCCAGACTCCCCAGATTTCCCTTTGCCCAAAACTTTGCTCTTAACTTTTAAAAGCTAAAGATTTGTAAATTTCTGAGTAAATTCTCACTTAGATTTATCCGAAGGATTGTTTTATGAAAAGGATAGGACAATGAATATGAGGCAATATTAGTTTAAACCTGTTGTTGTTCTGCTAAATTTGCAGGAATATTTTAGCTAAATAATTAGCAGAAACGTTCTACTTAATTTAGCGTGATGAGTTTTTTCCACCAAATGAAAACGTTAGCATTGGGAGAGTTTTTCAAAGTTTCCTAAGATGAGCCATCGTTCAGCACGTGAGTTCCTTCTGCAGTTGATTGTCACACAAGTTGAGTGTCTCCTAGGTGCCAAGTTGCCAGGTTACCTTACGAATCCTACCATCCTGTGTGGTGGGCATAAGAAGTGTCTGATTGACAGAGGAAGAAGCTAAGTTACAGAAAGATTCAATAACGTGTCCCAGTTATGCAATTAGAGAGTTGGGATACCAGGTCACCCAGCACCCTGTGGTTTTAGTTACAGAGCTCCAGTCATAGGTATCTTTAAATTTTGGTTTTTGCCTCCAAATGGTTTTATTGGTTGGTATAGATAGTCAAATCTAAAGGAGAACCTCCGTTTAAAAAACTTTCCATTATGGAAAAGACAGAAGACTTTTTGATTTACTTATTTTGTCTGTATTTTGTTTGTTAAACTTAAGTTTCAGGACTTCTGATTTATACCTGCTTTTGTTCAGATATTTAGATTTGTTTGATAAGAAAATGTTAATTTTAAATCGAAAGCTTGAGCACTGATAAAGGACCCCTATTTCTGATTCTAAGGGGAACACGGAGCTTTATAGGGCTCTAAGTCTGATGTTTTGAATACATGAAATGGACTAAGGGAAAAGGTATGTTACAAAAATTGTAACTAATATTCTACATTAAATCTTTGAGGCATAAGTAAGATATGATAGAGAAAGCAAGGGCTCTGGAGGCAGTGGGCTGCCCCACTGACTACTGCACAGCCTCAGTTTATTCATCTGTGAAAATGGGCTAGCATCTCTTGCTGCATTACACTGGGCTTCACTGAAATGCAGGTGCAACATGCCTCCTACTTGCATCTATGGAAGATATCACAATTATTTAGACACTTTGGAGAGAGAATTCCATTTGCAAAGAGAATTGTTAACAAGTATGTTTTCATTGTTTAGTCTCTAAGTTGTGTCTGACGCTTTGGTGACCCAATGGACTGTAGCCTGCCCGGCTCCTCTGTCCATAGGATTCCCCAGGCAAGAATACTGGAATGAGTTGTCATTTCCTTCCTCAGGGGATCTTCCCAGCCCAGGAACAGAACCCAGGTCTCCTGCATTACAAGCAGATTTTTTACTACTGGGTCACTAGGGAAACCCCTGAACAAGTATAGGAGACTATTAATTGCTAACTAGATAATTTAACCAAAAAAGTCTTGGTCTTCTGATGTTTTTAAATATAAATGGCATAATTCTGCACAGCTACAGTTGGAAACTGAGAAGGGAAACCTTTTCAGCCCATGTTAACGTTTCTCGGCACCCAGTTGCAGCGTTGAGCTGGCGCAGGTCAGGCCTCGGTTCAGCCCTTGGTGAAATGGGTGTTTATCTCCAGCCCACTGGCTGCATTCTGTTGTCTGCCGTGGTAAATGGCCTCTATCGGCAGAGCCAGGGTGTAGCTTCCTCTGGCCATTTCCTCCTTCTCAGGCTCGTTTCCTCTTGGAGCCAGCTCTGCACGTCAGGGGCTATTCTCCTGCAGGAAGGGTCGGCTTGCAGCCCCGCGATTGTTTCTGTTTCTATGGCGCCTCAGGTTGGGGGCAGCCAGGTGCTGGAATGGACTCGAAGGTGACTCCCCTTCAAGGGGCAGAGAGGCCTGTGCTAAGCCCTTTTTTTCCCCTCTAATTAAATATCGTTTTAAAAGATGAACGTACTCCTCAGATTTCACCCCAACGCCGGATTGTCCTGGGATGGAACATTCTCAACTGTATGCCTTCCAGTGTTTTTCCCAGAGCTCTAAGTGTGCACTGACTATCTAAGCTAGAAGAAATACAAAGCCCTCTTCGTAAAAGTAAGACCCAAATACATGTGAAATAAGAACTCAAGATTTTAATCAGGGTACATCATTTTAACCCAAACTCATTGAAATTTCCTGTGAACAGGGCTCCTTCTCTCTTAAGGTTGGACTCAACTCTTTCTCCATTTAGTTCAACCTGGACAGAATTGAGGTGAGGACTTTGGGAAAGGTTTCCCCAGGCTGTGCCAGTCTAAACAGAGAATAAAGTTAGGTTTCGATCAGAAACTTTAAAATTCTAAATTCGTCCTTTGAATGCCTTTGTGTTTTCTCTTTCCTACTTCTGTAGAAAAGTTCTTTTTCAAAAATTCCAGCCTTATCTTAATTGAACCAAGAGCAGAGTGTGTTTTTTTGTTTCTTGTTTTCCATAACACCATCTAGAATAAGCAGTGAAGAAAAAAAGCTGTCGGTTGAAAGTCAAGAGGCTTGGACCGGAGATGCTGGAGACCTCAAACAACCCGAGACACCTTCCTGGCCTGGGGGTGGGGAATGGTCCTTAGCTCTCACATTCGGATGTGGAAATTTTCATGCTAGGAGAACCCTTCTCCTTGGGCTGGGGTTAGCAATGATGAGATTAGTCCTGGAGCGCAGGAGGGACTGAGGTGGCGACCCAGGCGGAGTGGGAGTGCATCTCAGGCTTCTCTTAGTAGAATCACCTGGGGGAGCTTTTACAGCTCCGCTGCCAGATTTTTGTTGTTTAGTTACTAAGTCTTGTCTGACTCTTTGCAACCCCGTGGACTGTAGCCTACCAAGTTCCTCTGTCCATGGGATTTCCTGGGCAAGGATACTGGAGTGGGTTGCCATTTCCTTCTCTAGGGGATCTTCCCTACCCAGGGATGGAACCCACGTCTCCTGCTTGGCAGGCAGATTCTTTACCACCAAGCCACCAGGGAAGCCGCCCCAGCTCAGTTAATCAGGACCTGTGTTGATGGGACCCAGGCCTGAGTCTTCATTAAAGCTCGCCCAGGTGATTCTGTGCACCAGACCTGTAGTTTTATAGGATCCAGCTGCAGCAAGGGGCCCCTATCCAGCAGATACAAGTAAATTTTTCCATCCTACAAGTAAATTTTGCCCCTTTGAATTAATGTCCAGATTTTAATAACTTTCCCCTGGAGTGTTTCATTTACCATCCTTTCCTTGTTATAGAAGTCTGATGGAGTCAGTGGTTCTTCTCCATCACCATGCCCATTTTCGGTTACTTGTAGAAAGTTTCACTTTGCCTTGTTTCTGTGGCGTTGTAAGTCTCCTGATCCTCTTCTTCCTTACCTGACCATTCCTCCTCAGCCTTTTTTGGTGACACTTGTTTTATCCACCCTAACTGAAGTCCCAGATTCTGCTTTTGATCCCCTTTCCTTTCTAATCGGCCTCCTTTTCTCTGATGATTGTTTTCATTCTTACCAACCGTGATCCATGTGTGAGTAACTCCTTGACATGTACCTCTGACCTTCATCTCTCTGCTGAGCTCCAGATGTATGTTGTCACCTGCCCGGAGACGTTCTAGAACTCCTTCCCCTCGCTCCCTCCTCCCATCCATCATCCAACCATTATTTGGGACAGCTGTTTCCTACAGAGTCAAACAAGACATGGGGATGGGGGGGGGCGGTCCCTGGCCTGGCATTCTCCACCAAATTGGAAACTCAGACACGTCAACAAATAAATCCACACACTGAGAGAAGTACAAGGTGAGAGTGAATTGATGAAGCAGTACTACCTGGGGGAAGTTGGGGTATTGGAGAAGGTCAGTCAGAGAGAGGAGATGCTAGGCCGGACTCCAGAGAATTGGAAGATCATCAGCACGCCGTGGGCATAAAACAGTGCAGTGTGCAGGGAACTTAAGTTCTGTTTGGTTGGAACAAAGAATTGGATTTCAGGGGGGATAGGGTGCTGTTGAGAGATGAAATCAGAGAGGGAAGTAGGCAATGATGTGACTACAGAAGTGTCCCGTGCCATGCTGAGCAGTTAGCACTTTGTAAGTGGACAGTTGAGAGCTTATGGGATGGCAAGTGATGAGATGTTTGTGTTTAAAAAGGTCCTCTTCACTTTGACCGGGTAGACAGACTAAAGGCTTCCTCGTGGGCATTTAGAGGAAACCACAGCACAATGCTTGAGCTGGCCTGTGTAGCACTGGTGGTAAAGAATCACCTGCCAATCCAGGGGACATAACGTGGGTTTGATCCCTGGGTTGGGAAAATCCCCTGGAGGAGGAAATGGCAACCCACTCCAGTATTCTTGCCTGGAAAATTCCATGGACAGAGGAGCCTGGCAGGCTTCAGTACATGGGGCTGCAGATTCATTCGGACACGACTGAGCAACTGAACAACAACACATGATGCCTCTGGGCCCTGAGCACAGTCCCCAGGCTCTGCTGCTGCTTTCCCACTGTGGCTCGCTGGCTGGTTAGCCGGTGGATAGATGATTTGCATCAGATATTTTGCATTGATTTCTAGGCTTCCATTCAGAGCATACCTTTATTCTATCTTGTGCACTGTATTGGAGTTCTCTTCCAGCAAAAAAAAAAAAAAAAAAATATATATATATATATATATAGAGAGAGAGAGAGTTATTTATATAATTGTTAATTATGTACAATTTTAACAGTTATATAATAATTGTTACTACCGGTTTAAAAACTTGTAATGGTTCACTACTGTATACAGAACAATCAAAACTTTAATTCTGACTTTTAAAACTTCTCCACTTTGGTGCCTGTCCTGCCTTTTCCAGCTGCTTCTTTCTCCCTTACCACCTCTCCTCTCCTGGTCTTCTGTCCTTTGAAATTCTCTCTTGATTCCCTGTGAACAAGCCCTTTCTCGTTCCTACCTCCATATCTTCACTTAGGCAGCTTCCTCCACTGGAAAAGACCTCCTCTATCAAAGTCAGTGCGTCTTCCACCTGGAGTCAGTCCAAGAGTAGTGGCTAAGAGTATGGCTTCTAGAGCCCAACTTCCTCCTTTTGAATCCAGGCTTTGCACTTGCCGTCTTGAGCAATTTCCTTAGACTCTTTGTGCTTCAGTTTTGTCCTGTTATATGGGGAACTAATAGTGTCCACCTCATAGGGCAGTTGTGAAAATTATGATGCACTTAGAAAAAAAGACGTAATGCATGGTACACTATTGCTAAATGTTAGCTCTTGAGATACTATTTTGTTTTTCCCCCTAACAACTGTTTTACATATTCCCGGAGATAGTGAATAACAGGGAAGCCTGGCATGCTGCAGCCCATGGGGTCTCAAAGAGTCAGATATGCCTTAGTGACTGAACCAACAACATTCTGTCGTTGTTAGCCTGTTAAGTATTATTTGTAAATGCATCACTAGGTCGAAACCACCTTGAAGTCAAGAACTCTGTCTAACGAACCTAAATATCTTCCCTCAATGGATGTGGCCCAGTGCTTGAATATAGTAGACACTCAATTTTTATTAAAATACTTTGCTCTCAGCTTCCTAACAAGACGTAAAGCCTTTGAAGATGACCCATACTCAAAGGAGGAGACAGGGGGACCAGGAACTATGGAGCAGGTCCCCTGAGGCCCCTTCTCTTCTCTCCAACCACACGGCCCCAGAGGCAGGCCTGCCTTCCTTTGTGATTCCCTAATGCTTGGACTTGATCCCGCATCTGGGTCAGGGGACTGGCGGGAAGTTGTAGGGCCCTTCCCCCCCGCGGGGCGGTCTTCAGCCCCGGTTAGCAACCATCCAGGTGTTCTCCGAGACTTCCTACCAGACAGACCGGTCTGGTTGGAAGAGAAGCGGTGATTCGGTGCATCACCGGGCTTCCACGGTACATTTTCTTCGAAAGTATTCTGTGCGGTGTGTGTTTTTCAGAAATCAGACGACGAGGTTCCAAAGACCCCCTGGTGAAGGCGCTTCAGCTGCTCGACAGCCCCTGCGAGCCTGGAGAGAACGGCCCGAAGCCCGAGGCGCTGGCGAAGCGCCGCAGCTCCAAGGAGCTGCCGGGGAAGCCGCCGCAGCTGTACGACACGCCCTACGAGCCGGCGGCCGAGGCGGGCCCGTTCGCCGCCGAGGGGCCGGAGCGGAAGAGGCTGCCGCCGGACAGCCACGGACGGCTGCCCCAGGACGACGAGAGGCCCGCGGCCGAGTACGAGCAGCCCTGGGAGTGGAAGAAGGAGCAGATCGTGCGGGCGCTGTCGGGTGAGGGCTGGGTCCGTGTCCCGCTCCCGCCTTCTTTCAGCTTCCCAGCTGGAAAACCCCCGCCCGCCCGTTCAGCCAAGGCGCTTTTCTTTGTGTTCCTCGACTGCGAGTTCCTTTTTCCAAGAAATCTGATGACGTGGGGAAATAAAAATTTGGCTATGGTTGAAAGAACAGGACTGAAGAAGACCCCTTAATGTTGCAAGGGGTCCTCTATCTTTCTGGGCATCTTCATTTCCCTTTATCCTTGCAGTTTGGGAAATGCCTTAAATCACTGCTGGAAAAACCTTATCTAATCCCCACTAAAAGCTGTCACATTGAGAGCAGCTTCTCCTAACTCTTGGTGCTGTTCCTCCAGCCTCTTCACATTTCTGTTTAAGATGGCAGTAGTGGATCAAATGGACTATAGGAGAGGTGCTTGGAAAGCAGGAGGAAGCTAGCTTTTTTTTCCTGTCGAAAATCCTCCTAAAGGAACCAGTTCTTCAGCTGTGAGCTGTTTTTAATAACTTAAGAGGAAGTTGATGAGTAGATTGTCAATAGATATTAAAGGTCAGTCTCCCTCCTGCTTCTCCCAAGACGTAGTTTTTCTACATACCTGGCCACCTAATTTCTTCTGCCTTTGTAAAAGTTAGGGATAGCTTTTCCCTCTAAAAGTAAAGCTGTGCTTTTGATTAAAACTTGTCAATGTAAAGGGTGAATAGAAAAGGTAATTTGTTTGATAGGAAACATTTGAGTCCGATGGGCTTTCCCCCCCGGGGCTCAGCTGGTAAAGAACCCGCCTGCTAGTTACAGGAGACTTGAGATGTGGTTTCAATCCCTGGGCTAGGGAAGATCCCCTAGAGAAGGAAATGGCAACCCACTCCAATATTCTTGCCTGGAAAATCCCATGGACAGAGGAGCCTGGCGGGCTAGTCTGTGGGGTCCCAAAGAGTCAGGTTTTCTTTTTGTGTGCATGAATTTTTAAAATAATTTTATTCAAGTATAGTTGATTTAGTGTTGTGTTAATTTCTGCTCTACAGCAAAATGACTCAGTTACACATACATATATTCTTTTTTGTATTCTTTCCCATAATGGTTTACCACAGGATATTGAATATAGTTCCCTGTGCTGTTTAATAGAAACTGTTGTTTACCATCCTATACATACTAGTTTGAATATGCTAATCCTAGGCTCCCAGTCCTTCCCTCCCCACCCTCAAGTCAGTTTTTGTTTTATTTTAGAATTACTTTCCACAAATTCCTACTGGTTACCAACTTCTGTGCTAGATGCTGCTCATTTTCTCTCTTTATCTTCTATCCAACCTAGATGTCATAGCATTGTTAAGACACTGTTAGTAGTTTCTATTTCTCAGTTGATTTTTCTCTTTATTATTTCATAGTGAAAACTTCATTTGGTTTCATAGAACAATACACACTCTTGGAACGAGTCATTACCTGAAACCCTGTTTGGTCTTTTATTCTAAATATACCAAAAGGACGAGCTTTTTTAAAAGTACGTTCTGAAATACACTGAAGTGGTTTCTCCTCATGTTCTAAAACCATCCTCTGTTAATGAACACCTTGCCGTAAAAGTGGGTGCCTGTGGATGCTAGCAGTATGATCTGATGTCAAAGACAGCAGGAGCTCAGCTACCCCAGGGCCTTTGTAGTACATTTCAGCTCGAATTAAAGAGGAAAGCTGCTTTCCTACGATGAGACAGACAGGTTCTTTGCTTTGAGGGGTGCGTAGGTCGTCTCCGTGGCCTCTGATGTTAAATGGAGCCTTCCTTCCAGTTCAGTTAGAGGGCTCTGAGCGGCCTTCTGTCCGGGAGGAGGCAGTGAGGCAGCACCACCGACAGAAGAGCTGGACCCAGAAGATCCTGAAGCCAGCCCTGACCGACCACAGCGAGGGGGAGCGAGTGGACCCGGCCCTGCCACTGGAGAAGCAGCCGTGAGTCTCCTCCCCAGACACACGTGACCCCCGGCGCCTGGCAGCTGGTTGAGAGCCTTGACGGGGCACACTGGCTCATTTAAGTGTTGAACACTTGTCTGGGTGGGGCTTATCCGGGAAAACCCATTTTCCAAGCCCAGTGCCTTTGTGCCTAGGGGAAAATGAGGCCCCAGAACCCGATCTCAAAATTCCATTCCCCTGTGTAGAGTGAAAACTTTTTAACTGACTCTAGCCCTGTTAACTCCCTCTGGGGGTGATGGATAGGTTTTGTGATCCGGGATTACCCAGATCTCATTTCGTCTGTTTTGAATGGGAAGCCGGATCTAGTCCAGGCTGTTGAGCTTTCATGAGAAGTTCATTTCCGAAATTGCTTTATGGAATGAGGCCCTGTCTGGATTGGGATATCGATGCTCATGGTTTCTCCCCCTGCCCCATTTCTCAGTTGGTATCATGGTGCCATCACCCGTGCTGAGGCAGAGAGTCGACTACAGTCCTGCAAAGAAGCTGGGTACCTGGTTCGAAACAGCGAATCAGGAACCAGTAGGTACTCCATTGCACTAAAGTGAGTATTAAGCATCTCCATTGCACTAAAGTGAGTATTAAGCATCCTGGGCTCTCCCTGTCTGGGTCAAGAGTGGGGTGCAGACTTTCCTATCATGGGAAAATGACCAGACAAAAAGGATATGTTGGGTTAGCCAAAAACTTCATTTGGGTTTTCTGTAAGATCTCACACTTTTTGGTCAACCCAATACTTTATATGGCCCACAGGGATACATATTGACAGAAAATAAGACGCGTTTGCTTGGACAACAGAATATGACATACTTTGTTTAGAATGCAAAATTGAGAGAATTCCCTGGCTGCTCAGTGGTTATGACTCGGTGCTTCGACTGCCATGGCCCAAGGTTCAATCCCTGGTCAAGAAACTAAGTTCCTGCAAGCCATGTGGTGCAGCCAAAAAGAGAAAATTGGTGTTGGGTAAATGTCCCAATGTGCCTTATGATAAAGAGGGATGAATATCCCCATTTCATTTCATTGTACATTGATTAGTTTCTGCCTTTTGTGATCTAAATTATTTCTTAGAGAAATAATTTCTGATAAAAATAATAATTTCTAGCAGGATAGTTCAGACGTTCTTTTACTCTCTAGTGTTTGGGGCTTTAAGTCAGAGATTCCTTGATTGTCACAATGCCAACTGCAATTTTGGTACCAGTTTCTTCTGTTGAAGAAGGAAACAGTGCCTTGCGATGACTCCCCTGTCCAGTTGTACACAGAACATTCGTTTTTGCCCAGTAGGCTTATTCCAATAAGCCTGGTGTCATGGAAATTCTCGTTGCTCTGCGAGTTCAGTGGTGCTATACTGGAGGATCATTGTCAGGAGCCCTGACAGCATTTCCTTCCTGAGGAAGCTGAGCCCCTGCAGCTGAAACAATCAGACTGGAGGGGAAAAGAGGTTGCGGGGGGAGCAGCATGGCTCAGAAAATGGGATAGGCTACCAGATACACAATACCAGGAATAGCTTTGCTGTGTTCCTGAAGCGGGTGCTTGTGGATTAGATTTTTGAGCCTTCGGTGCCAGCTGTCATATACAACCAGAAACAGTGTTTCCAGATTGGGGGGTTGTTGGGAGGAAGAAACAAGTTTTATTATTATTATTATTATTAATGTTTCCTTTGGGGAGGAAAGAAAGAAGAAACCTTTCACATGTCTTTCTAGCCTTGAGAAGAGGTGAGTTTAAACCTCACCTTCGTGGTCTCACTCTTGGGCTTAAGCACTAGTTTGGCAGTTTGTGGGGAGGAACTGGGCAATTTTTTTTTTCCTCTTGGTCCAGTGCCTGATGACTTGTGTGTGTTAAGGATAAATGACCCACCCAGGGGTGATGCACATTTAGCTGAGGGTTGTGAAGCTTCTGTGTACTCTGCTGGAGTGCTGAAAGCTCTTCTGTGTGTATATGACGATTCCAGGAGTGGCTGGGGACCTGTTGGCCTATGAACCTAGCTGAGATTGTTTTCAGTGAGGAGGGATCCCTCTGCTCACTCATTCATGTCTTCTCCTCAATTTTGGTTTTGTTCCAGGACTAGTCAAGGCTGCGTCCACATCATAGTGGCTCAGACCAAAGACAACAAGTACACCCTGAATCAGACGAGTGCTGTCTTTGGCAGCATCCCGGAAGTGGTACACTATTACTCCAGTGAGAAACTGCCCTTCAAGGGGGCAGAGCACATGACCTTGCTCTACCCTGTACACGGCAAGCTGCACCAAGGTTCAGCCTTGAAAAGCCCCAGCGGAGCCTCTCACACCTAGGAAGGCATCGGCACCCTACCGGATTCTCAGGGGATAAGGCTGGACTGCACCATAATATTTGGGAGGAAGCAGGACTCTTCATATAGAAGTCAAGAAGTCTTTGGCCTTGAATCCATTCCATGAGACTTGGTTACTGACCTGTGCCTTTTCTCCTTGCTAAGCAGTTCTACAACGAGAAACGATAATTTACCAGTTGCTTCCACTCCCTGGAGTAGGGTTATCTATTTGGGGCGTGACCCTCAGGAAAGGTAAGTCAGGAGTCCAGCAATATTTAAGCTTCTCCAAAAATGCACTAGTTATTCCCTGGAATACCTAATTTCCAAATAAACCAACAAACTTGGCATTTATATAAAACAACAGAAAATGATCAAACGGACCCAAAGCGCATGTAATATAAGATCCCTTCTTAGGGAAAAGCATGAACAGTGGAAAATGAGTGATAGTGGACGCTTTGGAAAAAACTACCTTTCTCTCTTGAGGGTCCTAGTTCAACTCCAGAGCCCATAAAAAGTCACAACGTTAGAGTCTGGCCAAAGGATTATTTTGTCGGCCAGCCTTCTAAGCAAAGTTTGTGTTTTCTCAATTTCTGTGAACTTTTTTTGACAAATCAGTTATATAAGCATAAATAAGAAGGAAGATACCTGTGATTTAAGAATCACCAATATAATTAAGCATTGGCAGTATTGCCATGATTCTGAATTATAGAATTAAATTGCAGAATAAGATACACAACGAAGATTTCATTTCTGAGTTTTAACAAATTTGAAAGTTTACAAAGCTCAACAATTGTTATTGAATAATAGAACCTCTGGTCTCTTTTGTTTCATCTTTTTCCATTTTAGTAGTTATTGAAACAACTGAATTTTTCATTTTTAGCCCTAAAATTAGATATACTTTGCATTTTAGAGTAACTATGTGTATATATATATATATATGGGGTCCCCTTATATATATATATATATAGGATATGATTGTGGGAACTGGGTCTCTAAAACCTGCAGTTTCTCTCATGCTGTACAAAGCAGACTGGTTTGCACTATATTAAAATATTTTAAGAGACTGATGTTTTCTCTAACCTCTACTGCTTAAAGATATTAAAATAATATTCATAGTATCATTATCTTTATGATTTATTATGAACTTATATCACCAATGTACTTACTGTGAAAAAAAAAAAAACAACCGTGGAAATGGCATACTGTGAGAAGGCTCCAGTGAGTGGCTCTGTAATGAAAACTGAGCAGATGTTTCTGTATTCTGGGGTTTGTAATTTGGTTCTTGAAACTGGTCCAGATACAAATGTGCTGACTGTCATCAATGAAAAGTTAACTTTTGTAACTAATGTTAAATACACACAAAAATGTTGTTTCAGTTAACTTTTAGGAAAACATATCCTTCTGGTTATTAGTTATCATTTTACTATTAGGATTTAGAGATTAGTAAATATTCACATCTTTATTCAGTTAAGAATGTACCCAGAGTTCTGTGATCTTTGTTTTTAAAAATTTGAAAAGAACTTTTCCTCACTGGATCTCAATGATCTAATTAGTCGAGAATGTTCTATTTTTAAGTACTGATAGAATTTTTTTTTAATGTACTGGTGTATGCACTTGTCTTTAGTACAAGATTTTTTTTTTTTAATGTTTAGCATCCATAGTTCCAGTTCCATTCACCAAATATTTATTTTCTTCCATATACAAATAATTCATTCTATTAAGCTTGTTTTCAGTTCAGCATTCTAGAAATTAAACCTTGCTTTTTACTTATTCTACAAAAGAAGTTCAGCAGTTATCCCAGTTTTACTAAATGCTGAAAACTTTGTAAAGTTTTTCTTTGTGCACTAAATGATTTCTGGCCCATACCCAGCAACTGTGATGAATGTAATAGTGAAGTAACGCTTTGAAAGCAGATCTGATGCATTAAGTATTTATTGAGCTTCTATCATGGGCTCAGTATTGTGCTTCCTTTATGCTGTTTTTCTGTGACAGTCATGCTGTTTTCTTTATTATAATTAAAAGTGGAGATGTGGCGTTCATATAGAGTCCAGTTCCTTCGAAACTGTACAGGAAGTTATAGGAAGAAGAAACATAGTAAATTGGTAGAAGGGGGGGATAAGCTACTATTTTCTTCCTGAAGTTGTGACGTGGGCTGACAAAAGCCAGGGAATTCACAGCTGGGTGGTGGCACAAAGTACCATATGTTCTGAAAACAATTAGGCCCAGCAGGGTGTCCCTCATGGCCTCCTTGTGAAGCCTCCAGGGCCAGCTGATCTGAAGCCTTGTGGCATGTCTCTCTGAGCTCTGAATGCTTGTGCTTTTTTGTCACTTTGTCCTGATACAAGTGTTCTCCTGTGGTCTTCATTCTCTTGAGTTCATTCAGTCTCCTGAAATATTTTCTGATTCTTTCTGGAGAGAACAATGTCTTCTTACAAATTTGTACTCATTTGCCTTGAATTTTAGCATCCGTGGAGCTTTTTACGACTATCCTTTCCTCTTTATCACACTTTTGTTTCTAAGAAACGCTTTGCTGCATGTTACAAGATGGGTTTATCTCATTGTCTCCTTTCAGGCCTCTAAGGACAGAGAGTGAAGGGACATTTCTCTTTGCTGCCACAGTTTTTTTTTTTTTTTTTTAAATCAGGATGAATTTCAACCACTGCAGTTGGTATATTTAAATAAATAGGAATAAAAGAAAAATGTTGATACATGTACAAAAAATTAAATACAGATATACCTACTCTGTTCTGGGGATGGAAGTGTCCTTTTTAGTTATCCAAAGTATTTTTTTAAGAAGTATATATCAAAAGAGCCTTTATTCTTTGCTGCTTTAAGTCTCCCTGTTTTGCTGTGTAGTTACTCATTTATTGACCCCTGTGAGGGCAGATAATTTATAGGGCCAGCCAGATGTTTTTGAGATAGGTGGGAAAATAGTCCATATTTTTTAATTGGGTCATCTTAACAATGTAATTACTCTGTTAATGGCCACTGATAGTAAATCTTAATACTTAATTCAGAAGAACAGCTGAGCATTTGAGACATTCTTCAGTTGCTTTTTAAATGAGAGTAGCTTTTCTAGTCTATTAAAATGTCCTTTTTTAGTCAAAGGTTAATGGCTCATTTTTCCTTCAGTCTAAGGGGTATATATTTCATTTCCCTTCTCTCCTGATCCTTTTAATACAGTATTTAGCAGAATTTATTTGATACCTTTCTCACAGATGTCTTTTATTCATTAGTTGTCTCTCTCATTTCCCATAACCAGCACTATCTTGGCCTTGTGATATATTTAGAATCACTCTTCTTTATTGTCTTCTCCAATTTTTGTACCCCGTTAACTTGGAGAAACTTGGCCTGCAGTGAACCTTAATTTTTCCTACCTTAATTTCTGATACTATAGGAAGAAAATGATGGTGTGTTACTGCCATCTAGTGGAGAGAAGGAAAACTGCAGTGGGAAAACAAAGCGCATTTAGGGCAGGGTTTTCTGAAGGATTTCTGATAGGGTCCTTAGCAGGAAAATGATGACACAGCAGTTGCCATCTTGAAATCTGCCCTTTCCACAGGAAAGGTGATTTGCAACCTAATACAGCCATCGTCAGGAGGCCCCTGGACTATGGCTGGATCATGACGTTTAGAATCTGAAACTGCTTCTTAATGAATATGCTGGCAAAAGATCATGGAGACAAGCATCTCATTTTTGTCACATTCTTAACCATTCAGTTACTTTGTCTGGGGCCTTAACATTTTAAGTATCAACTAATACATAATGTTAAGTTTTGAAAATATCTGAAGATTGTATGTAATACAGGTGCCTATCTATAGTACTTTAGTAATTTATAGTATATCAGAAGGATTTTATTAAAATTTCTGGATGTATTGCAGTAGCCAACATAAGCTGCATGCCCTCCTGAAGATGGTTTACTCTGAAATGTAACTTTAAATAAACATTATTCCAAGAAAGTCTGTGTTTCTGCTTGAGTCAGTTAGTTTTGAGAATCACCTCCCTTCATTAAAAAACAAAAAACACTTTTCTGCCATAGCAGGGAGAGTCAAAAGTTTCATTTGCAATCATTATTGATTAAATGTGTAAACAAACCACAGGTAAACATAACTAGTGGGTGTGACCTTAATTTTTTTTTTTCCCAGTTCAGCTTGAGAGCTCTATGTTTTCCTTCCTAAATAAACAATCACACTTGTTTTTGAAGCTTTCTTCTTCCATTTCCTCAGTCTTCTGAGTAGGCAGTTGTTACATTTGTCCTTGCCCCTGACTAGGTATCTGAGTTGTGGCTTTGCTTTTGCTTTTTATCTTTGTTGCCCGTATGCATGCACCCAGCCCATCTGTGGGGCATGGCGCTATCATCTGTTGTAAATCTGTTTTTCAGCCTCTACCAGGTGATTTCCACACCCAGCCATGGCTGAGAGCTGCCATTGGAAGCAGCTCTTTAGAAACCCAAATTCACTTGAGATTCTAGAAGAAGGCTATCCAAGTCTGCGTCTCCATCGAACATTTATATAAATTGCCACCAGGTGGTATAAGTGTTCATTGTTTTTTCCCATCTGTGTCAACAGAAAAGGGGAGTTTGCATTTAGAAATGTTCACCTCCCCCATGTCAGCAGAGCAATTGAGTGCTTGTTTTCAGAAATCAAGTTGAATACATTGTTTACAACAGCCCAGGCTTTGGTCTGTTGAGCTTGGATTCTGACCCTGTGAAAGGCCAAGATGGAAGTAATGAGAATAAACTTGCTGTACACCAGGCGTGCTCCTGAACAAATGCTTTCCATGCTATATTATTCCACTGTAATCCTCCACAAGGCAGTGAACCAAATGGTAGCCTCATTTTTCAGATAAACACTGAATCAGTCACGAAGTGATAGCCTATACTATTACTTAATATCATGAAGAATTGATGCTTTTGAACAGTGGTGTCGGAGAAGACTCTTGAGAGTCCCTTGGACTGCAAGGAGAT
>SJYV01024290.1:45135-55605 GCA_006410875.1 Neotragus pygmaeus | reverse complement strand
ATATATATATATATATATATATACCTATGGCTGATTCATGTTGAGGTTTGACAGAAAACAACAAAATTGTGTAAAGCAATTATCCTTCAGTTAAAATATAAATAAACTTTTTAAAGTTAGTGAAAATGGAAACACAGCATATTTAATTCTATGGTATGATGGAAAAGCAGTTTCTAAGAGGAAATGTTATAGAAATAAATGCACATATTATGAAACTTTAAAGATCCATAATAACTTTGAATATAAATAGGTTCAGCCACTATAGAAAACACCACAGAAGTTCCAAAAACACTAAAAATAGTGCTACATATGACCAATAATTCCCACTTATTGACATATATCCAAAAAATTAAAAAGAAACTAATTTTAAAAAACTAAACTCACCACAATATTCATAGCAACACTATTTACAATAGTCAAGACATGAAAACAACCCAAGTGTCCATCAACAGATGTTTGATTTAAGTGTCACAATATAATACTATTCAGCCATAAAAAGTACTGGAATATTGTCATTTGTAACAACCTGAATGGACCTAAAAAATATTATACTAAGTGAAAGTCAGAAAGTGAAAGAAAAATATTATATGCTTTCACTTATATGTAGAACCTAAAAAAACTCAAATGAATCTATTAACAAAACAAAAACTCACTCGTAGACGTAGAAAAAATGAATTATGGTTACCAAAAGGGAAAGGAAGAGGAGAAATAAATAGGAGTATGAGATTAATAGATACAAGCTACTATACATAAAATAGATAAGCAAAAAGGATTCACTGTATAACACAGGGAACTATATATAATTCTTATAATAATCTATATAAAAATAATCTGAAATATATATATACCCCCAGTAAGTCTCCTACATATGAATGAGTTCCATTCTGAGAGCAGGTTCATAAGTACAATTTGTACATAAGTTCAACAAAGTTAACCCAGGTACCCAACTAATACACTTGGATATATAGTACTGTACTAAAATACTTTCCAAAAGGATAACTGATAAAACAAACAAACACAAACATTTTTATTCTTATAGTACAGTTTCTTGAAAAGTATATTAGTACAGCACAAAAGCTGGCATACAGGTCCTAGCATCAAATGAACAGGTAAGAAGAGTTACAAATGGGAAGAGGATCAGGTAGGACATGTTAGAGTTGAAAGATCATCAGCAGTAAGAAACAGAGGGCAATCTGCAATTTCACTCATGCTTGATGTTGATGGAAAACACATTCACATCTTTGAAAGTCTGCAGCTTTAAGGTTCATATGTAGGGGACTTGCTGTACATATATAGCTGAATCACTTTGTTGTACAACTAAAACAAACACAATAATATAAACCAATCATGCATCAGTAATAAATAAATAAATAAATAAATAAATTCTATAACCTAACTTTAAAGGTCAAGGAAATTTTTAAAAGTAATCCCATATTTAGCTGAGGAAAAGAAACTAAAAGAAAAGAGCTGAAAGAAATTTAATTAAGAACAAAAGGAAAAAAAAACAGAATGTATCAACAAAACTAAGGGCTGGATTTTGAAAAAGACAATCAAAACTTTAGGTATACAGAAGCAAAAGAGATTAAGAAGAGATGGCAAGAATACACACAACTATCCAAAAAAGATCTTAATGACCCGGATAACCATGATGGTATCATCATTAACCTAGAGTCAGACATCCTGGAGTGTGAGGTCAAGTGGGCCCTAAGAAGTATTGCTACAAACAAAGCTAATGAACGTGATGGAATTCCAGCTGAGCTATTTCAAATCCTAAAATATGATGCTGTGAAAGTGCTGCACTCAAAACGCCAGCAAATTTTGAAAACTCAGCAGTGGCCACAGAACTAGAAAAGATCAATTTCATACCAATCCCAAAGAAGAGCAATGTCAAAGAATGTTCAAACTCCCATACCATTGTGCTCATTTCCCATGCTGCCAAGGTAATGCTAAAAATCCTTCAAGCTAGGCTTGAACAGTATGTAAACCAAGAACTTTCAGATGTACAAGCTGGATTTTGAACAGACAGAGGAACCAGATATCAAATTGCCAACACCTGTTGGATCATAGAAAAAGCAAAAGAATGTCAGGAAAAAAAATCTACTGCTATTTCATTGACTATGCTAAAGCCTTTGATTGTGTGGATCATAACAAGTTGTGAAAATTCTTAAAGAGATAGGAACGCCAGATCACCTTATCTCAGGTTTCTTGAGAAATCTGTATACATGTCAAGAAGCAACTGTCAGAACCAGACATGGACCAGTGGACTGGTTCAAAATTCGGAAAGAAGTACGTCAAAGTTGTTCATTGTCACCCTGCCTATTTAAATTATAAACAGAGTACATCAGGTGAAATGCCAGGCTGGATGAATCATTACCTTACACCCGTGGCAGATTCATGTTGATGTATGGCAAAACCAATACAGTATTGTAAAGTAAAAAAAAAAAAGACTGTTAGTACAAATATCAACAACCTCAGATATACAGATGATACCACTCTAATGGCAGAAAGTGAAGAAGAGCTAAAGAGCCTCTTGATGAGGTTGAGAGAAGAGAGTGAAAAATCTGGCTTAAAACTCAACATTCATAAAACTGTGATCATGACATCGGGACCCATCACTTCATGGCAAATTAAGAAAAAGAGGAAGCAGTTACAGATTTTTTTTTAGGGCTTCAACATCACTGTAGACAGTGCATACAGCCATGAAATTAAAAGATGTTTGCTTCTTGGAAGGAAAGCTATGACAAATCTAGAGAGAAAATTAAAAAGCAGAGATATCACTTTGCTAACAAAGGTCTGTTTCATCAAAGCTGTAGTTTTACAAGTATTCATTTACAGATGTGAAATTTGGACAGTAAAGAAGGCTGAGCACCGAAGAATTGATGCTTTAGAACTGTGGTGCTAGAGAAGATTCTTGAGAGTGTCTTGGAGAGCAAGCAGATCAACCCAGTCACTTCTAAAGGAAAGCAACCCTGAATATTCACTGGAGGGACTGATACTGAAGTTGATGTTGCAATATTTTGGCCACCTGATTTGAAGAGCCACATTGGAAAGGACACTGATGCAGGAAAGTTTGAAGGCAGGAGGAGAAAGGGACAACAGAGAATGAGATGGTTGGATGGCAGCATCAACTCAATGGACGTGAGTTTGAGAAAACTCTGGGAGATAGTGAAGGACAGGGAAGCCTGGTGTGCTATAGCCCATGGGCTTGCAAATAGCCAGTCACATCTTAGACACTGAACAGCAACAACTAAGAATGAAAGAGAGAAGATTGAAATAAGTAGATGAAAGAGAACATATTAACATAATGCTACAGAAATACATAGGCTCATAAGAATTTACTGTGAACAATTATATGTCAAAAAAACTAGTAACCCAGGAGAAATGAATGAAATCCTAGAAATAAAAGACTAAATCTAAAATAGAAAATCTAAATAGACAAATATAGTATATGGAGATTGAATCAGCAACCAAAATCTTCCCAATGCAAAACAAAAATTCAGTACCAGATTGCTTCACCGATATGCTATTATCAAAAATTGAAAGGAAAAATACTAAACATTTATCAAACTTTTCCACAATTTTGAATAAGAGAGATCACCCCAAACTCATTCCACCAGGTTAGCATTACCTGACACCAAAGCCAGATTTGACACTATGAGAAAACTACTGGCCACTACCCTGATGAATACAAATGCAAATATTATCAATAACTCATTTGAAAGCTTCCACTATGATCAAGAAGGACTTATTCATTAGATGTGGAGTTTAACTTATGAAAATCAATAAATGTAATTAATGCATCACATTAATAGAATAAAACAAAAAAAATTACACGATGATTGCAATAGATACAGGAGAAAAAAAAAACATTTGACAAAATAAGGCATCCTCTCATGATAAGAAATAGTAAAGGACATACAGAACAAAAATCACAGGTAACGTCATACTCCATGATGAAAGTTTGAAAGTTTTTCCTCTAAGAACAGGAAAAAAAAAAAAGGATGCTAATTCTCACCCCTCTTTCTATATAGTATTAGAAGTCTTAGCTAGAGCAATTAGGCAATAAAAGCATCCAAATCAAGAAAGAGGTAGTAAAATTGTTACTATTTGAAGATGATACGATTTTGGAAATTCACAAAGACTCAACTGAAAAAAGGTTGGAACTAATCAACAAATTCCAGTAAATCTGCAGGATATAAATCAAGGTACAAACTATGGTTGCATGAATTTCTATGCCCTAACAACAAAATATCTTAAAAGGTAATTTTAAAATTCTATCCTATATAACAATATTGCAACTTATAGCATTAAAAACGATAAAAAAGCTAAGGAAAAAGTTATCCACAGAGATAAAATTTCTATAAAATGCAAATTACAGACTTTATTGAAAGTAATTGAAGACGCAAACAAAAAGACATCCATGTTCATGGATTGGAAGAATTAATATTGTTAAAGTGGGCATACTACAGAACCCATCTATCAATTCAATTCACATCAAAATGCCCATGGAATTATTCACAGAAATAGAAAAAAAAAAATCCTAAAATTTGTATGGAACCTGAAACGACCATGAATAGCTAAAATAATTCTAAGGAAAAAGAAGCAAATTAGATATGTCACACTTCCTGGTTTTAAACTGTACTATGAAGTTATAATAATAAATATTGTATGGAGTTTGCATAAATATAGACTAATGGAGGGCTTCCCAGGTGGCTCAGGGGTTAAAAAAAAAAAAAAAAAAACCTCACTACTTACTAAAGCAGGAGATGTAAAAGACCCATGTTTGATCACTGGGTAAGGAAGATCCCCTAGAGGAGGGCATGACAACCCACTCCAGGATTCTTGCCTGGAAAATCCAATGGACAGGAACCTAGCAGGCTACAGTACACACATAGGGTTGACACTACTGAAGCAACTTAACATGCACACATGCAGAGTAATAGAACGTTAGAGATTCTAGAATTAAAGCCCTACATATATGTCAGCTAATATTCAAAATCAGGTTGTTTCTATTCTTTGCACCTGAAGAAAGATGGAGAAGCTCTATACAGTCAGTTAAAAAAAAAAAAAGATTAAGAGCAGACTGTGGTTCAGATCATCAGCTCCTTATTGAAAGATTCGGCTTTAAATTGAAATAGAGAAAACCACTAGGCCACTCAGGTATGACCTAAATCAAATTTCTTATGTTTATACAGTGTGAAATGAAGTGAAAGTCACTCAGTCATGTCCAGCTTTTTGCGACGCCATGGACTGTAAGATCCATGGAATTCTCTAGGCCAGCATACTGCAGTGGGTAGCCTTTCTCTTCTCCAGGGGGTCTTCCCAACCTAGGGAAAGGACCCAGGTCTCCTGCATTACAGGGGGATTCTTTACCAGCTGAACCACAAGGGAAGCCCAAGAATAGTGGAGTGGGTAGCCTATCCTTTCTCCAGTGGATCTTCCCAACCCAGGAATTGAGCCGGGGTCTCCTGTATTGCAGGTGGATTCTTTACCAACTTAGCTATCAGGGAAGCCCTGATTATACAGTGGAAGTCACAAATAGATTCAAGGGATTAGATCTAATAGCATGCCTGAAGAACTATGGTCAGAGGTTCATAACAGTGTACAGGGGAAAATAACCAAAATCAACCCCAAGGGAAAAAAAATGCAAAAAGGCAAAATGGTTCTCTGACGTGGCCTTACAAATAGCTGAGAAAAGAAAAGAAGCAAAAGGCAAAGGAGAAAGGCAGAGATATAACCAAATGAATGCAGAGTTCTAAATAAGAGCAAGGAGAGGTAAGAAAGCCTTCTGAAGTGAACAATGCAAAGAAATAGAGGAAAACAATAGAATTGGACAAACTAGCGATCTCTTTAAGAAAATAGGAGATACTTAGGGAACATTTCTGGAGAAGGCAATGGCACCCCACTCCAGTACTCTTGCCTGGAAAATCCCATGGATGGAGGAGCCTGATAGGCTGCAGTCCATAGGGTCGCTAAGAGTCAGACACGACTGAGAGACTTCACTTTCACTTTTCACTTTCATGCATTGGAGAAGGACATGGCAACCCACTCCAGTATTTTTGTCTGGAGAATCCCAGGGACACGGGAGCCTGGTGGGCTACCGTCTATGGGGTTGCACAGAGTCGGACACAACTGAAGCGACTTAGCAACAGCAGCAGGGAATATTTCATACAAAGAAGGGCACAGTAAAGGAGAGAAAAGATAAAAATCTAACAGAAGCAGAAGATATTAAGAAGAAGTGGCAAGAGTACACAGAACTGTACAAAAAAGGTCTTAATGACCTGGATAACAACAATGGTGTAGTCACTCATTTAGAGCAAGACATCCTGGAGTATGAAGTCAAGTGGGCCTTAGGCAGCATTAAAATGAAGAAAGCTAGTGCAGATGATGAAATCCAGCTGGCTATTTCAAATCCTAAAAGATGATGCTATTAAAGTGCTGCACTCAGTATGCCAGCAAACTTGGAAACTCATCAATGGCCACAGGTTTTGGAAAAAAATCAGTTTTCATTCCAATCTCAAAGAAAGGGAATGTGACAGAATGTTCAGGCTACCACACAACTGCACTCATTTCACATGCTACCTAGGTAATGCTCAAAATCTTTCAAGCTAGGGTTCAACAGTATGTGAACTAAGAACTTCCAGTTGTACAAGCTACATTTAGAAAAGGCAAAGAGGAGTCGCAAGATGGCAGAGGAATAGGATGGGAAGACCACTTTCTCTCCCACAAATTCATTAAAAGATCTTTTGAATGTTGAGCAACTTCCACAAAACAACATCTGAACGCTGGAGGACACCAGGCACCCAGAAAGACAGTCCATTGTCTTCAAAAGGAGGTAGGACAAAATATAAAACATAAAAACAGAGATAAAGGATTTAGGGATGGAGACTTGGTCTGGGAAGGGAGTCATGAAGGAAGAGAAGTTTCCACACAATAAGAAACCCTCTCACAGGTGTTTTAGTAGGGAGCTTTGGAATCTTAGAGGGCAACATAGCCAGAAAGGAAAAAAAAAATGCACCTAACCACAATAACTTGCAGAAAAGTGGCTCAGATGCTTGTATCCNTCTTCTGTTTATATTTTGATGTTTTATTATAAAGTAATTTAAATTCATGACTTAAGAATTTACAATACTCTATTGGCTTTGCCATACATTGACATGAATCCACCACAGGTGTACACGAGCTACCAATCCTGAGCCAACAAGTTCCAGTGCAAGACACACCATGCTAATTCTCTAGCAAAACAGAAATGCAACCCTGAACATTAAAAGTATGCCCAAAGCCATACTAAACTCATTACTGGACACTTCATTGCATTTCAGAGAGAAAAGATCCAGTTCCACCCACCAGAACACAGACATAAGTTCCTCCAAACAGGAAACCTTGACAAGCCACTGGTCCAACCCCACCCATAGGTAGCAGATTCCACAATTAAGAGGAGCCATGAACTTCCAGCCTGTGGAAAGGGCACCTCAAATGTAGAAATATAAATAAGATGAAAAGACAGAGAAATATCCAGCAGGTGAATCAACATGATAAAAATCCACTAAATCAAACAAAAGAGGAGGAGATAGGGAGTCTACCTGAAAAAGCATCCAGACTAATGTTAGTAAAGATGATCCAAAATCTTGAAATAAAATGGAGATGCAGATAAATAGACTAGAGACAAGGATTGAGAAGATGCAAGAAATATTTGACAAAAACCTAGAATAAATAAAGTCAATCAAAAATGAGCAATGAAATAACTAAGATTAGTAACACTCTGGAGGGAACCAACAGTAGAATAACTGAGACAGAAGAGAGGATAAGTGAGGTGGAAGATAGAATTGTGGAAATAAATGAAGAAGAGGGGAAAAAAGAATTTCAAAAAATGAGGACAAACTCAGAGCCCTCTGAGACAATGTTAAATGCTGCAGCATTTGAACCACAGGTGTCCCAGAAGAGTAAGACCAAAAGAAAGGGCATGAAAAAAATACTTGAGGAGATAATAGTTGAAAACTTCCCTAATATGGGGAAAGAAATAGGCACTCAAGTCCAAGAAATCCAGAGAGTCCCAAACAGGATGAACCTAAAGCCAAACATGCCAAGGCATATATTAATCAAACTAACAAAAATTAAACACAAAGTACAAATATTAAAATCAGCAAGGGAAAAGAAACAAATAACACACAAGGGGATCCCCGTAAGAATAACAGCTGATCTTTCAATAGAAACTCTTCAAGCCAGAAGGGAATGGCAGGACATACCTAAAGTGATGAAAGAGAAAAACCTACAACCCAGATTACTGTACCCAGCAAGGATCTCATTCAAATATGAAGGAGAAATCAGAAGCTTTACAGACAAGTAAAAGTTGAAAGAATTCAGCACCACCAAACCAGCTCTTCAACAAATGCTAAAGGATTTCTCTAGACAGGAAACACAGAAAAGGTTTATAAAAAAGAACACAAAACAACAAAGGAAATGGCAATGGGATCATACTTATCAATAATTACCTTAAATATAAATGAGTTAAATGCTCCAACCAAAAGACAAAGACTGGCCAAATGGATATAAAAACAAGAACCCTGTATATGCCATATACAAGAGACTCACCTCAAATCTAGGGACATATACAGACTGAAAGTGACAGACTGGAAAAAGTTATTTCATGCAAATGGAGACCAAAAGAAAGCAGGAGCTGCGATATTCATATCAGAGAATATAGACTTTGAAATAAACACAAAGCAGGACACCACATAATGACCAAGGGATGACTCCAAGAAGAAGATATAATAATTATTAATATATATGCACCCAACATAAAAGCACCTCAATGCATAAGGCAAATGCTAACAAATATGAAAGGGGAAATTAAAAGTAACACAATGATAGTGGGGGACTTTAATCGATAGATCAACCAAACAGAAAATTAGCAAGGAAACACAAGCTCTAAATGATACAATGGACCAGTTAGACCTAATTGACATCTATAGGGCATTTCATCTAAAAACAATGGATTTCACCTTTTTCTCAATTGCACACACAACATTCTCTAAGATATATCACATGCTTTCCCACAAATTTAGCCTTGGTAAATTTTAAAAAATTGAAATCATTTCAATCATTTTTTATGCTCACAATGAAGTAAGATTAGATATAAACTACGGGAAAAAAACTATAAAAACACAAAAATATGTAGACTAAACAACACATTTCTGAATAACCAACAGATCATGGTAGAAGTCAAAAAGTAAATCAAAATATGCATAGAAACAAATGAAAATGAATACATGACAACCAAAAATTTATGGGATTCAGTAAAAGCAGTGATAAGAGGGAGATTCATAGCAACACAAGCCTACCTCAAGAAAAAAGAAAAACACAAAATAAACAACCTAACTTTGCACCTAAATAACTAGCAAAAAAGAACAGAAGGACCACAAAGTTAGAAGGAAAGAAATTATGAAAATCTGAGCAGAAATAAATTAAAAAAAATGAAGGAGTATGTAACAGACATCAACAAAGCTAAAAGTTTTTAATCATTTTTAAATCTTTTTATCTTATAGACAAACCATTACCCAGACTCAAAAGAAAAAAAGGAGAAGAATCAAATTAATAAAATTATAAATGAAAATGGAGAAATCACAACGAAAAACACAGAAATACAAAATATCATAAGAGACTTCTATGAGCAATTGTATGCCAATAAAATGGTCAACATGGAAGACATGGGCAAATTGTTATAGAAGTGTAACATGGGGTTAATTCCCGAGAAGTGAGGATTCTTCAATATTTATAAATCAAGCAATGAGATACACCATATTAACAAATTGAAAGATAAAAACCATATGATTGTCTCAATAGATGCAGAGAAAGCCTTTGACAAATTTCAACACCCATGTATGATAAAAACTCTCCAGAAAGCAGACATAGAAGGAACATACCTCAACATAATAAAAGTCATATACAACAAACCCACAGCAAACATTAACCTCAATGGCAAAAAATTGAAAGCATTTCCTCTAAAATTAGGAACAACACAAATGTGCCCATTCTCACCAGTACTATTCAACATAGTTTTGGAAGTCCCAGACACGGCCATTAGAGAAGAAAAAGAAATAAAAGGAATCCAGATTGGAAAAGAAGAAGTAAAACTCTAACTGTTTGCAGATGACATGATTCACTACTTTGAAAACCTTAAAGAACCACCCAAAAATTTCTAGAGCTAATCAATGAATATAGTAAAGTTTCAGGATATAAAATTAATACACAGAAATCCCTTGCATTCCTGTACACTAATAATGAAAAAAAGTAGAAATTAAGGAAACAGTTTCATTCTCCATTGCAATGAAAGAATGAATAAACACCAATAAGCAAAACATAGTTATATAAGGTTATAATGCATTTTTCAGGGTGGCGGGATAAGGGGTTTAGGATATGCCTGGGCTAGTCTCAGGGCATATCCAGGGCTCTATAGTCTTCCGCGAACCC
>SJYV01024290.1:24895-42855 GCA_006410875.1 Neotragus pygmaeus | reverse complement strand
GAAAGCATTTCCTCTAAAATTAGGAACAACACAAATGTGCCCATTCTCACCAGTACTATTCAACATAGTTTTGGAAGTCCCAGACACGGCCATTAGAGAAGAAAAAGAAATAAAAGGAATCCAGATTGGAAAAGAAGAAGTAAAACTCTAACTGTTTGCAGATGACATGATTCACTACTTTGAAAACCTTAAAGAACCACCCAAAAATTTCTAGAGCTAATCAATGAATATAGTAAAGTTTCAGGATATAAAATTAATACACAGAAATCCCTTGCATTCCTGTACACTAATAATGAAAAAAAGTAGAAATTAAGGAAACAGTTTCATTCTCCATTGCAATGAAAGAATGAAATACTTAGGAATAAATTAACCTATAGAAACAAAAGATCTATATATCGAAAGCTATAAAAGACTGATTAAATAAATCAAAGATGACACAAATAGATGGAGAAATATATCATGTTCGTGGATTGGAATAATCAATATAGTGAAAATGAGTATACTACCCAAAACAATCTATACATTCAAAGAAATCCTTATCAAGCTACCAATGGTATTTTTTCACAAAACTGGAACAAACAATTTCACAATTTGTATGCAAGAACAAAAATAACCTCGAATAGTGAAAACAGTCTTGAGAAAGAAGATGGGAACTGGAGGAATCAACTTCAGATTATACTCCAAAGCTACATTCATCAAGACAGTATGGTACTGGCACAAAGAAATGTAGATCAATGGAACAAAATAGAAAGCCCAGAGATAAAACCAAGCACCTATGGACACCTCACCTTGACAAAGGAGGCAAAAGTATACAGTGGAGAAAAGACACTCTCTTTAACAAGTGGTGCTGGGAAAACTGGTCAGCCACCTGTAAAAGAATGAAACTAGAATACTTTCCAACACCATACACAAAAATAAACTCAAAATGGATTAAAGATCTAAACATAATACCAGAAATTATAAAACTCTTAGAGAAAAACATAGGCAGAACACTGTCTGACGTAAATCACAGCAAGATCCTCTGCGACCACCTCCCAGAGTAATGGAAATAAAAATAAAAATAAACAAATGGGACCTAATTAAGTTTAAAATATTTTGCACAATGAAGGAAACTATAAGCAAGGTGAAAAGGCAGCCTTCAGAATGGGAGAAAATAATAGCAAATGAAGCAACTGACAAAGAATTAATCTCCAAAATATACAAGCAGCACATGCAGCTCAATACCAGAAAAACGTACAACCCAATCAAAAAGTGGGCCAAAGAACTGAATAGATATTTCTCCAAAGAAGGCATCCGCTAAGTTGCTTCAGTCGTGTCCGACTCTGTTCGATCCCAGAGATGGCAGCCCACCAGGCTCTGCTGTCCTTGCAATTCTCCAGGCAAAAACACTGGGGTGGGTTGCCATTTCCTTCTCCAATGCATTAAAGTGAAAAGTGAAAGTGAAGTTGCTCAGTTGTGCCTGACTCTTAGCGACCCCATGGACTGCAGCCTACCAGGCTCCTTCATCCATGGGATTTTCCAGGCAAGAGTACTGGAGTGGGTTGCCATTGCTTTCTCTGAAAGAGGGCATACAGATGGCTAAAAAACACATGAAAAGAATGCTCAACATCATGCCTTATTAAAGAAATAGAAATCAAAACCACAATCTCATGCCAGCCAGAAGAGCTGCCATCAAAATCTACTAACAGAAAATGTTGGAGAGGGTATGGAGAAGAAGGAACCCTCTTACACTGTTGAGGGAATGCAAGCTGGTACAGCCACTATGGAGAACATTGTGGAGATTCCTTAAAAACTGGAAATAGAACTGCTATACAATCCAGCAATCCCACTGCTGGGCATACACACTAAGGAAACCAGAATCGAAAGAGGCACAAGTACCTCAGTGTTCACTGCAGCACTGTTTACAACAGCTAGCACATGGAAGCAACCTAGATGTCCATCAGCAGATGAATGAATAAGGAAGTCATGGTACATATACACAATGGAATATTACACAGCTATAAAAAAAAAGAATGGCTTTGAGTCAGTTCTAATGAGGTGGATGAAACTGGAGCTTATTTTACAGAGTGAAGTAAGTCAGAAAGTGAAACATCAGTACAGTATATTCGGACATTGAATTTAGAAAGACAGTAACTATGATCTTATATGTAAGGCAAAAAGAGACACAGCTGTAAAGAACAGACTACTCCTTGCGACCCCATGAATCGCAGCACGCTAGGCCTCCCTGTTCATCACCATCTCCCGGAGTTCACTCAGACTCATGTCTATCGAGTCCATGATGCCATCCAGCCATCTCATCCTCAGTCGTCCCCTTCTCCTCCTGCCCCCAATCCCTCCCAGCATCAGAGTCTTTTCCAATGAGTCAACTCTTCTCATGAGGTGGCAAAAGTACTGGAGTTACCATATGTAAAATAGGTGACCAGTGCAAGTTCTATGCATGAAGCAGGGCACTCAAACCTGGGGTTCTTGGAAAATCAAGAGGGATAGGTTAGATAGGGAGGTGCGAGGACATTTCAGGATTGAGGGGCACATGTGCACTCATGGTGGATTCATGTCAATGCAAGGCAAAATCCACCAAAACATTGCAATAAATTATCTTCCAATTAAAATAAGTAAATTAATTTAAAAGAAGAAAAGTGGAGGAAACAGATATAAAATTGCCAACATGCATTGGATTATAGAAAAAGCAAGAGAGCTACAGAAAAAACATCTGCTTCTACTTCATTGACCACACAAAAGCCTCTGACTATGTGTATCACAACAAACTGTGGAAAATCTGAAAAAAGATAGGAATACCAGACCACCTTACCTGACTCCTAAGAAATGTCTATGCATGTCAAGAAGCAGCAGTTAGAACTGGACATGGAACAGTGGACTGGTTAAAAGTGGGGAAAGGAGTACATCAAGACTTTATGTTGTCACCCCACTTAATTAATGTATATGCAGAGTACATCATGTAAAATGCTGCGCTGGATGAATCACAAGCTGTAATCAAAACTGTCTGGATGAATAACCTCATATATACAGATGACAACAACCTAATGGCAGAAAGTGAAGAGGAACTAAAGAACCTCTTGATAAAGGTGAAAGAGGAGAGTGAAAAGCTGGCTTAACACTCAACATTAAAAAAAAACTGAGATTATGGCATCCGGTCCCATCACTTCATGGCAAATAGATGGCAAAAAATGGAAACCGCTACAGACTATTTTATTGAACTCCAAAATCACTGCAGATGGTGACTGCAGCCATGAATTAAAAGATGCTTGCTTCTTGGAGTAAAGAGGCTGTATATTGTCATTGGAGAAGGCAATGGCAACCCACTGCAGTACTCTTGCCTGGAAAATCACATGGACACAGAGCCCTGGTAGGCTGCAGTCCATGGGGTTGCACAGAGTCAGACATGACTGAGCGACTTCACTTTCACTTTTCACTTTTATGAATTGGAGAAGGAAATGGCAACCTACTCCAGTGTTCTTGCCTGGAGAATTCCAGGGACAGGGGAGCCTGCTAGGCTGCCATCTATGGGGTCACACAGAGTCAGACACTACTGAAGCAACTTAGCAGCAGTAGCAGCATATTGTCATGCTGCTTATTTAGCATTACATGCAAACTACATCATGCAAAATGCAAGGCTAGATGAAGCACAAGCTGCAATCAAGATTGCTGGGAGAAATATAAGTAACCTCAGATATTCAGATGACACCANGCAGCATATTGTCATGCTGCTTATTTAGCATTACATGCAAACTACATCATGCAAAATGCAAGGCTAGATGAAGCACAAGCTGCAATCAAGATTGCTGGGAGAAATATAAGTAACCTCAGATATTCAGATGACACCACCCTTACGCCAGAAAGCAAAGAGGAACTAAAGAGCCACTTGATGAAAGTGAAAGAGGAGAGTGAAAAAGCTAGGTTAAAGCTCAACATTCAAAAAATGAAGATCATGACATCCAGTACTATCACTTCATGGCAAATAGCTGGGGAAACAGTGAAAACAGTGACAGACTTTTTTCTTGGGCTCCAAAATCAATGCAGATGGTGACTGCGGTAATGAAGTTAAAAGACACTTGTTCCTTGGAATAAAAGCTATAACCAAACTAGACAGCATATTAAAAAGTAGAGACATTACTTTGCTAACAAATGTCCATCTAGTCAAAGCTATGATTTTTCAGTAGTCATGTATGGATGTGAGAATTGGACCATAAAGAATGCTGAGCACCAAAAAATTGATTCTTTTGAACTGTGGTGTTGAAGAAGACTCTTGAGAGTCCCTTGGACTGCAAGGAGATCCAANCTATGATTTTTCAGTAGTCATGTATGGATGTGAGAATTGGACCATAAAGAATGCTGAGCACCAAAAAATTGATTCTTTTGAACTGTGGTGTTGAAGAAGACTCTTGAGAGTCCCTTGGACTGCAAGGAGATCCAACCAATCAATCCTGAAAGAAATCAGTCCTGACTATTTATTGAAAGGACTGATGCTGAAGCTGGAGCTCTGATACTTTGACCACCTAATGTGAGTAATAGACTCACTGAAAAGACCCTGATGCTGTGAAAGATTGAAGGCAGGAGGAGGAGGAAATGACAGAGGACAAGTTGATTGGATGGCATCACTGACTCAATGGACATGAGTTTGAGCACACTCTGGGAGTTGGTGATGGACAGGGAAGCGTGGCGTGCTGCAGTCCATGAGGTCACAACGAGTCAGACACAACTGAGCAACTGAATTGAAGTGAACCGCTTCTTGGAAGGAAAGCTATGACAAACCTACACAGTGTATTAAAAAACAGAGACATCACTTTGCTGACAAAGGTTCACATAGTCAAAACTATGGTTTTTCCAGTAGTCATGTACAAATGTGGACCATAAAGTAAGCTGAGTGCTTAAGAACTGATGCTTTTCATCTGTTGAGGTGAAGATGTTTGCAAGTCCCTTGCATAGCAAGATCAAATCAGTCAATTTTAAAGGAAATCAACCTTGAATATTCATTGGGGGGACTGATGTTGAAGGTGAAGCTCCAATATTTTGGCCACTTGATGTGAAGTGTCAAATCATTGGAAAAGACTTTGATATTTGAAAAGATTGAAGGCATGAGGAAAAGTGGATGACAGAGAATGAGATATTTGGAAGGCATCATCGACTCAATGGACATGAGTTTGGTCAAATCTCGAGAGACAGTGTTGGACAGGTAAGCCTGGCATGAGCCAGTCTATGGGGTCACAAAGAGTTGGACATGACTGAGCAACTTTACAACAACAACAATATTATACAAGGAAGTCAAGAACACTCAATTGAGATAACACATACAGAACAATGAAATTAGACCCCTATCTTACACCAATCACAAAAATTAACTTTAATGGATTAAGACTTAACCTACCAGAGGGATGATATGGGGAGGGAGGTGGGAAGGAGGTTTAGGATGGGGAACACGTGTACACCCTTGGCAGATTCATCTTGATGCATGGCAAAACCAATACAATATTGTAAAGTAATTAGCCTCCAATTAAAATAAATAAATTTAAATTNTTTGCCATACATCGACATGAATCCACCACAGGTGTATGCGAGCTCCCAATCTTGATTCCCCCTCCCACTTCCCACCCCACATTGTCTCTCTGGATCATCCTCGTGCGCCATTCCCAAGCATCCTGCATCCTGCATCGAACATAGACTGGCGCCTCATTTCTTACATGATAGTATACATGCTTCAATGCCATTCTCCCAAATCACCCCACCCTCTCCCTCTCCCTCTCCCTCAGAGGCCAAAAGTCCGTTCTATACATCTGTGTCTCTTTTGTTGTCTCACATACAGGGTCATCATTACTAAAAAAGAATACATTTGAATCAGTTCTAATGAGGTGGATGAAACTGGAGCCTATTATACAATATTTTTTTATTGCTGCTTTTAGGATACTCTGTTCATCTTTTCACTTTGTTGTTTTCATTATAATGTGTCTTGGAGAGGTTATTTTGGGATTTGGGGGTTGTTTTTATGATAAATTATTGGAGTATAGTTGATTTACAAGGTTGTGTTAATTTCAGGTATATAGCAAAGTGAATCAGTTATCTGTATACATATAACCACTCATTTTTATATTATTTTCCCATATGGGCTGTTACAGAGTATTGAGTAGAGTTCCCTGTGCTATACAGTAAGTTCTTATTAGTTATCTATTTTATATACAATAGTGTGTATATGTCAATCCCAATCTCCCAAATTATCCTTCCCCTCTTATTCCCTGGTAACCAGAAGTTTGTTGTCTACCTCTGGGACTCTACTTGGATAATTTATTTTGAATTATGATAATGGGGTGATCTATTTGCTTCATAAACTGAGATGTCCAAGCCTCTCCCAAGGTTTGGGAGGTCCTCATTACTATTTTTTCAATTAAAATTTTTGCCTCCTTTCCCTCTGTTTTCTTTCTGGTGCTATAGTGATTGTGATTTTTTTTTTTCATTTGATGATGTCCATTAATACTATATAGTTTTTTCTCTCTATTTTCATTCTTTTATTTTCTTTGTTCTCCCCTGGCTGGGTTATTTGAAAGTTCCTATGCTCTAGATCATAGATTCTATCTTCTGTCAGGTCTATTCTGCTTCTAATGTTCTCCATTGCAGGGTTTTTCCCATTCATTGAATTCTTCAGCTCCCAAATTTCTGTTTAACTTTTTTATGAATTCTATCTCTTGGTTAAATATCTCAGTTAATTCTTGATATTTTTCTTGAGTTTACTGAATTGTCTTTATGTATTTTATATATATCTTACTGAGTTTCCTCGAAACAGCTATTTTGACTTCTTTATTGGGTAAAGTGTCTGTGTCTTTGAGTTCAATTACTGGAAATTATGGGTATTTTTTATGTTTCCTTGATTCTACTTATTCCTTGTGTTTTACATTTCTGTTTTTGTAATTGACATTGCACCCATCACTTTCACTCTTTTCTAGTTGCCTTCAGGATGGAGACATTTTTCATTGGTCTTGCTTATTTCTGAGACTTTCTCTGTGTGGATACATTTGTTTCACACTTCTTATTCCATCTTGTAGAAGAATTTTTTTTTAATTACATTACTTTGATCTTACACTTCACCAGGCTGGCTGTTTGAAACCTTTCTTTTGTTTTCAGAAGNACTTTCTCTGTGTGGATACATTTGTTTCACACTTCTTATTCCATCTTGTAGAAGAATTTTTTTTTAATTACATTACTTTGATCTTACACTTCACCAGGCTGGCTGTTTGAAACCTTTCTTTTGTTTTCAGAAGGTAACCCTGCAGCTCAAGTTTGTTGTTTCACTCTTACCCAGAGGCAATGGCCTATTTTCTGCATGCACTCTTTGTCTACCAGAGGCTGCACTTGGACAAGAAGCTCATTGCAGAGTGGAAGGATGTGTTGATTTAACTCTCTGAGCATTAGGGTGACTGATGGTCAGGTGGGGAATCTTCAGATGAGGTTGAACCAATGGCTAATGGGTAGGCTACCTTCTCAAGTCCTAAACTCAGTCAGTAGGAATAGATTCTCATTAATACCCTCATACTTTTATCTTCCCTTTTCTGAATCTCCCTCACCCTACCAGTAATGGAGGTCTCACCTCAATACTCTGGGTGCTGTGGCAGAGAAATGGGTATCTCTCACAATGTCCCACACAGCTGGGGCATCTGGGCACTTACTCCTCATTCTTTTTTCCCCCAAAAGTATTGTAGTTATTGACTTGTTCAGACTCACACTGTGCCACCTTGAGGCAAAGTTCCTCTTACCCTCCCCAATGCACCAAAATTCATATTTTTGTTCCATTGAAGTGTTTGAATTTCTCAGGATACCTGGACTTCTACAAAAGCTCGCCTGTAAGTAGGTATTAGCCCAAGTGCTCACTCTATAGTTTTCCCCACACTGTGGTGAGAAGGGTAGAACTGGTTCACAATTACCTGCTTATTCTACAACCCATACTGAGATCTTTCTGCATTTTATCTAATTCAAATGTGAGAGTTATCCCCTAACTCGTACAGAGTTTCAAATGCTCATAGAGGATGGCATATTTTATTGTTAAAAGGGAAGGAGACCAAATGAAGAGGTCTTCTTTTAAATTAGAGGATAAATTACTTTAAAATATTGTGATGTTTTTGCTATACATCAACATGAATCAGCCATAGGTATACATATATCCCCTACTTCTTGAACGCCCCTCTCACTTCCCTTCCTATTCAACCCCTCTAGGTTGCCACAGATCACCAGCTTTGGGTTCCCTGCATCATACATCAAATTAACACAGATGTGTATAAGAGACAGGTTTTATNAATCAGCCATAGGTATACATATATCCCCTACTTCTTGAACGCCCCTCTCACTTCCCTTCCTATTCAACCCCTCTAGGTTGCCACAGATCACCAGCTTTGGGTTCCCTGCATCATACATCAAATTAACACTGATATCTATTTTACATGTGACAATATATATGTCTCAAAATTATTCTCTCAAATTATCCAACAGTCTCCTTCTCCCACTGTGTGCAAATGTTTGTTCTTTATGTCTGTGTCTCCTTTGCTGCCCTTCAGGGAAGATCATCAATACTACCTTTCTAGATTCTATATATATACATTAACATTCGGTATTTGTCATTCTCTTTCTGACTTACTTCACTCTGTATAGTAAGCTCTAGATTCATCCACCTCATTAGAACTGACTCAAATGCCTTCTTTTGTATTCACTTCAGCTCAGTTCAGTCATTCAGTCACGTCCAACTCTTTGCGACCCCATGGACTGCAGATGCCAGGCCTTCCAGTCCATCACCAACTCCCAGAGTTTACTCAAACTCATGTCCATTGAGTTGGTGATGCCATCCAACCATTTAATCCTCTGTCATCCCTTTCTCCTCCTGTCCCCAATCCTTCTCAGCATCAGAGTCTTTTCCAATGAGTCAACTCTGTGCATGAGGTGGCCAAAGTACTGGAGTTTCAGCTTCAGCATTATTCCCTCCAAAGAAATCCCAGAGCTGGTCTCCTTCAGAATGGACTAGTTGGATCTCCTTGCAGTCCAAGGGACTCGCAAGGGTTTTCTCCAACACCACAGTTCAAAAACATCAATTCTTTGGAGCTCAGCTTTCTTTACAGTCCAACTCTCACATCCATACATGACCACTGGAAAAACCATAGCCTTGACTAGATGGACCTTTGTTGCCAAAGTAATGTCTTTGCTTTTAATATGTTGTCTAGATTGGTCATAACTTTCCTTCCAAGGAATAGGTGTCTTTTAATTTCATGGCTGCAGTCATCATCTGCAGTGATTTTGGAACCCCAAAAAATAAAGTCTGCCACTGTTTCTCCATCTATTTGACATGAAGTGATGGGACCGGATGCCGTGATCTTCCTTTTCTGAATGTTGAGCTTTAAGCCAACGTTTTCATTCTCCTCTTTCACTTTCATCAAGAGAATCTTTAGTTCTTCTTCACTTTCTGCCATAAGGGTAGAGTCATCTACATATCTGAGGTTATTGATATTTCTTCAAGAAATCTTGATTCCAGCTTGTGATTCATGCAGCCCAGCATTTCTTATGGTGTACTCTGCATATAAGTTAATTAAGCAGGGTGACAATATACAGCCTTGATGTACTCCTTTTCCTATTTGGAACCAAATAAAGAACCAATTTTATACATACATATATATATATATATAATTGAGTAGTATTCCATTGTGTATATGTACCACAACTTCCTTATCCATTCATCTGTTGATGCACACCTAGGTTGCTTCCATGCCCTAACTATTGTAAATAGTGTTGCAGTGACTGTTAGGATAAATGTGTCTTTTTCAGTTATGGTTTCCTCAAAGTATATGCCCAGTAGTAGAATTTATGGGTAGTATGGTAGTTTTATTCCTAGTTTTTTAAGGAATCTCCATACTGTTTTCCATAGTGACTGTATGGTGGGAAGGAGAGATATCTTATGCTCCCATCATAGACATGTCACATTTATTTTACTGATTTTTGTTATCATTTTATTAACTCTTTTCTTCTGCTAGTTTTGTTTTTATTTTTGTCTCTTTTTTCAAGTTCCTTTAGGTAGAGACTTAAGCTATGGATTTGAAACTTTTGTTCATTTCCAATGTAAAGAGTTGGCATCACACATTTCCCTCTCAGCACTGAATTTGCTGACTGCCACATTTTTTTGATACGTTGCACTTTCATTTTCACTCAGTTCTAAATATTCATTTAAATTTCCTTTAAGACGTCCATTTGACTCATGGATTATTTGTAAGTATATGGTTAATTTACAAGTTTTTCATAAATTTTCTATCATCTTTCTATCATGATATCTAGTTTGATTTCATTATGGTTAAAGAACTCTTTGTATTTTCAATTTGAACTTCTTTAGTGAAGGAAATTCTTTAATGACTGAGGAAACTGAACAGTTTTAGTATGTTTATTGGCTACTGAGCTAATCTCTTTTCTAAAGTTCTTCAAACTTTTAGCCCATTTTTATTGGGTTGTTAATTTTTTCCTTATTGATCTATAAATTTTCATATATTCTAAATAGATAATTATCAATATTTGTTGCTAACATTTTCCCCACTATGTATCTTTCTTTTTCCATCCTCTTCTTAAGGTACACATTGCATTAATAATTGCAATGTAGTACAATATACCAATTTTTATGCTTAGCATTTGTGTCTTATAAACAAATCATGATGATATTTTCTCATATTTTCATCTAAAAACATTATTGTTTTACCTTTCATATTTTTCCATGGCCACCTCACTGTTCTCCTCAGTTTGACCTTGGCAATTTATCTAGAGAGGCCAGGACCTGGGGAAAAATGCCATGTAGAGATGCAGAGGTGACCTAGGGGCCCTGAGGCTTAGCCCAGGTGAGGCAGTTGTGGCCATTCTTGGTACTTATTCAAGCTGTTCCCCAGAAGCAGTTCAGAATTTTGAACAGCAGCACTGCTGTTGAATTTCCCGTGATCACCTTGCTCTATGCCCCATTCTAAATAGAGCAAACAATTCAATCACACTCACTCTTTGCCACAGCCTAACACTAGATCTGGAATAGCCACAAAAGTGAGAGCATGAACCCTTAGTAAGTGCATGCACCCTTAGTAAGTGCATGAACCCCACTTGCTTCAACACTTCCCTCCTTTAAGGCAAAAGCCCCAGTGTGGGAAGAAGGAAACACTTGGAAGGAAGCTGAACCCTGCCACTGACATGGTGGTCACAGACACTGAGCAGAGAAGAAGCCTGCCTCACACCTTGTGCTGGCTCCAGCTCTCCCATCATTAGCCACCTTTGTGAAAGCAGCCAACACACCTCAAGGAAAGATGTGACTGGTGACTACATCAAATTTAGCTGTCTCACCGAAAATAATGTGTCCATGCAGTCTACATGTAGGGAAGTTCCCACATAAAAACACACATTCAAGACCACAATAGGTAACAGTGGTTAACAGTTTCAGTTAAATTCAGGGATGGCGAAGGTTAAGGAAAATCAAAAGTCTTTCAATCGAGAGAACATGAGAATAACCCTAAAAAATAAATAATGAAACAGAATCAGACAATTTACCATATAAAACAATTTTTAAAATGCTAACAAAAATGTTAACTGAGTTAGGGAAGAGAATTGATCTAAACACTGATCTTTTAACAAAGAATTACCAAATATAAAGAAGACTTTATCAAAAACAAATTCAATATTTGAGATTAAAAGCACTCTAGAAGCAATGAATAAGAGACTATATGACAGAAGAACACATCACAATAGCAGACATAAAGACAAATTTTAAAAATGGAAACTATAAGCAAGGTGAAAAGACAGCCTTCTGAATGGGAGAAAATAATAGCAAATGAAGCAACTGACAAAAAATTAATCTCAAAAATATACAAGCAACTCATGCAGCTCAATTCCAGAAACATAAATGATGCAATCAAAAAATGAGACAAAGAACTAAACAGACATTTCTCCAAAGAAGACATACAGATGGCTAAAAAACACATGAAAAGATGCTCAACATCACTCATCAGAGACAAGAAAATCAAAACCACAATGAGGTATCATTTCAAGCCAGTCAGAATGGCTGCTATCCAAAAGTCTACAAGCAATACATGCTGGAGAGGGTGTGGAGAAAAGGGAACCCTGTTACACTGTTGGTGGGAAAGCAAACTAGTATAGGCACTATGGAGAACAGTGTGGAGATTCCTTAAAAAACTGGAAATAGAACTGCCTTATGAGCCAGCAATCCCAAGGCTGGGCATACACACTGAAGAAACCAGAATTGAAAGAGCCACATGTACCTCAATGTTCATCACAGCACTGTTTACAATAGACAGAACATGGAAGCAACCTAGATGTCCATCAGTAGACAATTGGATAAGAAAGCCATGGTACATATACACAATGGAATATTACTCACCCATTAAAAAGAACACATTTGAATCAGTTCTAATGAGGTGGAGGAAACTGGAGCCTATTTTACAGAGCAAAGCAAGCCAGAAAGAAAAACACCAATACAGTATGCTAACACATATATAAGGAATTTAGAAAGATGGTAATGATGACCCTGTATGCAAGACAGCAAAAGAGACACAGATGTATAGAACAGTCTTTTGGACTCTGTGGGAGACGGCAAGGGTGGGATGATTTGGGAGAATGGCATTGAAGCATGTGTATTATCATATGTGAAACAAATGGCCAGTACAGGTTTGATGCATGATACAGGGTACTCGGGGCTGGTGCACTGGGATGACCCAAAGGGGTGGGATGGGAAAGGAGGTGGGAGGAGGGTTCAGGATGGGGAACACATGTACACCTGTGGCAGATTCATGTCAGTGTATTGCAAAACCAATACAATATTGCAAAGTAATTAGCCTCCGATTAAAATAAATAAGTTTATATTNTGTAAAGAGGTGGGAGGAGGGTTCAGGATGGGGAACACATGTACACCTGTGGCAGATTCATGTCAGTGTATTGCAAAACCAATACAATATTGCAAAGTAATTAGCCTCCGATTAAAATAAATAAGTTTATATTTAAAAATAAGTAAAAATGAGTGCAACATAAGTGATCTCTCATAGAACAACAAACTTGGAAACATTCACATTATAAGAGTTCCATGAGGAGAGAAAGAGAGAAAAAAGCATTGCAAATGCATTGGAAGTAACTATGGTTGAAAACTTGTCAATCTTAAAGAGGGAAAAAGATGTCTAAGATATGTCATAATTTAACTGGCAAAATTTTAAAGAGATAATTTTAAAGACAGCAAGAGGAAATCAGTCATATACAAGGGAATCCCCATGAAACTATCAACTGATTTCTCTGCAGAAATTTTGCAGGCCATAAGGGAGTGGTGTGATATAGGCAACATGCTGAAAAGGAAAACCCTACAACCCTGGATACTCCACCCAGCAGATTATCATTCAGAATAGAAGAGAAATAAGAACTTCTTAGACTAGCAAAAACTAAAAGAATTAATCAGTACTACATCTACCCTAAAATAAATATTAAAGTATCTTATCTATATGGAAAAGAAGTAAGATATATAGGAAAAGGAAAATTCCAATAGGAAAAGCAAATATATAGTAAGGATTGAAGGTCACTCAAACCTGTACATAGGTTAAAAGACAAAAAATTATAAAAGCTACTATAACTACAGTAAACATGAAATAAACATGAAAATATTATATCAAAACAACAAAATATAGGGGAACAATGTAGATCTTTTAAAAATGTGCTTGATTTTAAATGACTACCAGTTTAAATCAAGTAGATGTAATTGTAGCTCAACATATTTGAACCCCATGGTAATGACAAATAAAAAAGCCTGAAATAGATGTACAAAAACTAAAAAAGGAACCCAATCATACTATTAGGGAAACCAATCAAACCACAATGGGAAAAAAGAAATGAACAGAGAAGAACAACAAAAAAAACAACTGCAGAACAAATGATAAAATGACAATGATACATACTTTAACTTTCAATGGAATAAATGGTTTGATCAAAAGACATAGGGTGGGAATTCCCTGGTGGTTCAGTGGTTAATAATATAGGTTTGATTCTTGGTTCAGAAAGATTCCACATGCTGCAGGGCAATTGAATAATGTGCCACAACTACTAAAGACTACATGCTCTAGAACTCATTCTCTGCAACAAGAGAAGCCACCACAAACAGAAGCCCATGCATTGCAAGTAAAGAGTAGCCCTCAGTTGCCAAACTAGAAAAAGTCCATGTGCAGCAAAAAAGACCCAGTGCAGCCATAAATAAATAAATAAATATAGAAAAAAACACAATATATTAAAAGACTTAGAGTGGCTGATTAGATAAAAATAACAAAACCCTTCAATATGCTGACATCAAGAGACTCACTTCAGAGCTAAAGACACACAGAAACTGGAAGTGAGGGGAAAGAAAGAGATGTCATTGAAATAGCAATGACAATAAAGCAGGGATAGCAATATTCATATTAGAAAAAATAAGCCATAAAATAAAGGCTATCTCAAAAGCCAAACAAGGTCATTAATAATATAACTGAGAGCCGCATGAGAAGAGAATATTNACACACAGAAACTGGAAGTGAGGGGAAAGAAAGAGATGTCATTGAAATAGCAATGACAATAAAGCAGGGATAGCAATATTCATATTAGAAAAAATAAGCCATAAAATAAAGGCTATCTCAAAAGCCAAACAAGGTCATTAATAATATAACTGAGAGCCGCATGAGAAGAGAATATTACACTTATTTTAATGCATACACATCCAATACAGGAGCATCAAAATATATAAAACAAGTACTAACAGACATAAAGGAAGAACCTGACAATAATACAATAATTGTAGAGGAATTTTACACTCCACTGACATCAGTGGACAGAAAATTAATAAGGGCATTAAAACAGAAAATCGATCAGGCAATAGTGCTCTCAAATGAAATGAAAGACTGGTTGCACTTAATTGGCATCTACAGGACATTATATCCAATACAGCAGAATATGTGTTCTTTTTAAGTGCACGTGGAGTGTATTCTGTGATAGACCACATAATATGTTACACAACAAGCTTCAACAAATTTAAGATAATAGAAATTATATGGAGCATTTTTTTCTGATCATAAGAGTACAAAACCACAAATCAAATAGAGAAAGAAAATAGGAAAGAACAAATACTTAGAAACTAACTTACATTGAACATTGACTGGCAATTCGTTTCTTTACATGATGGTATACATGTTTCAATGCCATTCTCCCAAATCATCCCACCCTCTCCTTCTCCCTCAGAGTCCAANCTCCAATACTTTGGCCACCTGATGTGAAGAACTGACTCATTTGAAAAGACCTTGATGCTGGGAAAGATTGGGGGCAGGAAGAGAAGGGGACATCAGAAGATGAGATGGGTGGACTCAATGGACATGGGTTTGGGTGTTCTCTGGGAGTTAGTGATGGTTAGGGAGGCCTGGCGTGCTGCATTTCATGGGGTCACAAACAGTTGGACACGACTGAGTGACTAAACTGAACTGAACTGAACACACAAAAGCTAGAATGACTGCCCAAAGGCATACTGAACCCATAGACACTCCAAAACCTACTAATGGATGTTGCACTGCCCTTCAGAGAGAGGAGATCCAGCTAGGTCAACCAGAACACAGGCACAAGCTCCTCCAACCAGGAAAAGATCACAGGACTCTAGCCCAACTCCGTCCACAGGGGCAGACTACACAACCAAGAGCTAAGTCTTTGAGAACTTTAAAAATTTTTTTTTTCTTTCTCTCTCTCTCTCTTTTTTTTCCCCTTCTTATGAACTGCACTGTTTATTCCCAAAACATATTTCCACCTTCATGCTACTCTTTAGTGGTGTTGTGGAGTTTTTGTCTTTGCTTTTCTTGTTATAAAAAAATTTTTAATTTAAAAATTAAGTTTATTTCTTCTTATAAATCACACTGTTTATTCCCCAACATACTTCAACCATTACATTAACTTTTTATGGTGCTGTGGAAATTTTATGTTTGTCTTCCATGTTAAAAAATATAATAATTATTCATTTTATGATTTTTTTCTTATAAATCACACAGTTTTTCATCCTACATACTTCCATCTCCATATTAGCCTTTTTTGGTGCTGTGGAGTTTTCTTCTTTGTGTATCTTGTAAAAAATTTTTTTTCATTTTAAATGGTTTTTTTTTCCTCTTTTTCAGCTATTTTTTCATTTTTTCTTGATTTTTTAAATTTTATTTTTGATATATTCAACTGCTTTTCATACAGTTCTTTACTGGCTATAGTTATTCCTGAATATATATAAATCTTATCCACATGTCTATTTATTTTTGCTTTTCTATTTTTTATTTTTTTAATCCTCTTCTTCACCCACACCTTTCTCTTTTCCCTCCATTACTCTTTTTCTTTTTTTCCTCTTTTTTTGGGGGGGCTCCCTTTTTTTCTTCACTCAAGTTAAATTATTGAGCTGTCTATGCTATTTTCACCAGTTGACTCTCTGCACATGCTCAGATTTCCAGATTGATCATTAGCTAACTCTGCTTTCAGTTGGTTGATATCACCTCTGGTTTCCTTTTTTCACCAAGTCAATCTTCTGTACTATTTTCTTTAGAAGACTTTGGCCATAACTGTAAGTGTGGAAGTGTGTGTGTATATGTCCTAGTATTTCTGTAATTATCTACTTGATCTCCTCCCACTAGAATACAGGCACAAGTCACCCCAAAAAAGAAATTAACACAAACCACCCAACCAACATTTCCCTCCAAGGTCAAAAATCAAAAGAAGAGTCATACAACCCTAAAGCCTGGGGAAAGGAGACCTCAAGTGAGGCAAGTTAGAGAAAAAAAAAAAGATGAAAATACAGAGAGATACAGCACAAATAAAAGAGCAAGGTAGAAACTCACAACCCCAAATGAATGAAGAGGAAATAAGTAAGCTCCCTGAAAGAGAATTCAGAATAATGATAGCAAAGATGCTTCAAAGACTTGAAAATAGATGGAGAACATGCAAGAAGCATTTAATATAGTTACTAAAATCACCAAGAATATTTAAGGAATAAAAAATAAGCAAATGTAGATGAAAAAAATAATTACCAAAATTACAATACTCTAGAAGGAATCAATAGCATAATAGCTGAGGCAGAGGAACGGATAAGTGAGCTGGAGGATAGAGTGGTGGAAATAACTGCTGAAGAGAAGAATAAAGGGAAAGGAATTAAAAGAGTTGAGGATAGCCTCAAAGACCTTTGGGGCAATATTAAACACACCAACATTTAAGTTACAAGGGCCTTAGGGGAAGAAAAAAGAAAAGGCACTAAGAAATTTTTTTGAATAAAGTATAAGTGAAAACTTCCCCAACATGGAAAAGGAAATAATCAATCAAGTCCAAGAAGTACAGAGAACCCCTTACAGGTTAAACTCAAGGATAAACACACTGAGACACATATTAATCAACCTAACAGAGATTAAGCACAAAGAAAGAATATTAAAAGCAGCAAGGGAAAAGCAACAAGTAAAATACAAGGGAAAACCCATGTGATTAACACAGGATCTTTCAGCAGAAACTCTAAAGACCAGAAGGGAATGGCAAGATATATTTAAAGTACTGCTGATGGACATCTAGGTTGTTTCCATGTCCTGGCTATTACAAACAGTGCTGCAATGGACATTGGGGTACATGTGTCTCTTTCAATTCTGGTTTCCTCGGTGTGTATGCCCAGCAGTGGGATTGCTGGGTCATAAGGCAGTTCTATTTGCAATTTTTTAAGGAATCTCCACACTGTTTTCCATAGTGGCTGTACTAGTTTACATTCCCACCAACAGTGTAAGAGGGTTCCCTTTTCTCCACATCCTCTCCAGCATTTATTGCTTGTAGACTTTTGGATCCCAGCCATTCTGACTGGTGTGAAATGGTACCTCATTGTGGTCTTGATTTGCATTTCTCTGATGATGAGTGATGTTGAGCATCTTTTCATGTGTTTGTTAGCCATC
>SJYV01024290.1:10291-21068 GCA_006410875.1 Neotragus pygmaeus | reverse complement strand
TATTATGTAAGAAACGAATCACCAGTCTATGTTTGATACAGAATGCAGGACGCTTGGGGCTGGTGTACGGGGATGATCTAGAGAGACGTTGTGGGGTGGGAGGTGGGAGGGGGACTCGGGATTGGGAGCTTGTGTGCACCTGTGGTGGATTCGTGTCGATGTATGGCAAACCCAATAGAGTATTGTAAAGTTAAATTTAAAAATAAATAAATTTAAAAAAAAAAGAAAGAAAAAAAAATAATTACTTTAAATGTAAGTGGATTAAATAAACCAACCAAAAGATACAGACTGACTCAGTTCAGTTCAGTAGTTTGGTCTTGTCCAACTCTTTGTGAACACATGGACCGCAACACGCCAGACCTCCCTGTCCATCACCAACTCCCAGAGAACACCCAAACCTGTGTCTATTGAATCGGTGATGCCATCCAACCATTTCATCCTCTGTTGTCCCCTTCTCCTCCTGCCCCCAATCTTTCCCAGCATAAGGGTCTTTTCAAATGACTCAGTACTTCGCATCAGGTGGCCAAAGCATTGGAGTTTCACCTTCAACATCAGTCCTTCCAATGAACACCCAGGACTGATCTCCTTTAGAATGGACTAGTTGGTTGTCCTTGCAGTCCAAGGGACTCTCAAGAATATTCTCCAACACCACAGTTCAAAAGCATCAATTCTTCGGTGCTCAGCTTTCTTTACAGTCCAACTGTTACATCCATACATGACCACAGGAAAAACCATAGCTTTGACTAGATGGACTTTTGTTGTCAAATTAATGTCTTTGCTTTTGAATATGCTGACTAAGTTGGTCATAACTTTCCTTCCAACGAGTAAGTGGAAGAAATTTCACTTTAATTTCATGGCTGCAATCATCATCTGCAGTGATTTTGGAGCCCAGAAAAATAAAGTCATCCACTGTTTCTACTGTTTCCTCATCTATTTGCCATGAAGTGATGGGACTGGATGCCATGATCTTAGTTTTCTGAATGTTGAGCTTTAAGCCAACTTTTTCACTCTCTTCGTTGACTTTCATCGACTGACTGAATGGATACAAAAACAAAACCCATATATATGCTACCCATAGGAGACCCACTTTAGACCTAGAGACAAATACAGACTGAAAGTAAAAGGATGGAAAAGGATATTCCATGCAAATGAAAACCAAAAGAAACCCGGAGTGGCAATATTTATTGCACAAAAAATATATACTTTAAAATAAAAAATATCATAAGAATCAAAGAAGGACATTATATAATGATCAAGATATCAATCCAAGAAGATGACATAACAGTTGTAAATGTCTAGGCATTCAATATAGGAGCATCTCAATACATAAGGCAAACACTAACAACATAAGAGGGGAAATTGACAGCAACATAATAATAGTAGGGGACTTTAATGCTCCACTTTCACCAAAAGGACAGTTCAACAAAACATAGAATCAAAAAGGAAACACAAACCTTAAATGAAACCTTAGACCAAATAGACCCAATTGATATTTTCAAGACTTTCCAACCAAATGCAGAATATACTTTCTTCTAAAGTGCACAAGAGACATTCTCGAAGATAGACCACAACTTAGGCCATAAATCAAGTCTCAGTAAATGTAAGAAAATTGAAATTGTATCAAGTATCTTCTCTGACCAAAATGCTATGATACTAGATATCAACTACAGAAAAAAGAAAAAAAAAAAGACAAACTCTTGGAGGTTGAGCAATACATCACTAAATAACAAAGAGGTTACTGAAGAAATATGAAAATAAATTTTAAAATTCCTAGGAAAAAAAAAAGACAATGAAAACACGATGACCCAAAACCTATGGGATTCAGCCAAAGCTGTTCTAAGAGGTTTATAGCAATACAATCATACCTCCACAAATAAGAAAATGATCAAGTAGAGAGCCTAATTCTACATCTAAGGCAGCTGTGAAGAAGACTGAGTGCTAAAGAACTGATGCTTTTGAACTGTGGTGCTGGAGAAGACTCTTGAGAGTCCCTTGGACTGCAAGGAGATCCAACCAATCCATTCTGAAAGAGATCAGCCCTGGGATTTCTTTGGAAGGAATGATGCCAAAGCTGAAACTCCAGTACTTTGGCCACCTCATGCAAAGAGTTGACTCATTGGAAAAGACTCTGATGCTGGGAGGGATTAGGGGCAGGAGGAGAAGAGGGCTACAGAGGGTGAGATGGCTGGATGGCGTCACTGACTTGATGGATGTGAGTCTGAGTGAACTCCGGGAGTTAGTGATGGACAGGGAGGCCTGGCATGCTGCAATTCATGGGGTTGCAAAGAGTCAGACACGACTGAGTGACTGAACTGAACTGAATGAAGGCAGCTGTAAAAAGAAGAACAAAAATAACCCTTAAGACAGAAGAAAGGAGGTCATAAAAATCAGAGCAGAAATCATTGAAAAAGAAATGAAAACAACAGCAAAGATTAATAAAACTAAAAGCTGTTTTTTTGAGAAGATAAACAAAATGGACAAGCCACTAGCCAGACTCATCAAGAGAAAAAGGGGGAAAAATGAAATCAATAAAATTAGAAATGCAAAAAGAGAGGTTACAACAGGCAACACAGAAATACAACGGATCATTAGAGAATATTATAAGCAATTATATGCTAACAAAATGGACAACCTAGAGGAAACGAACAGATACTTAGAAAAGATCAGCCTGCCAAGGCTGAACCAGGAAGAAGCAGAAATTATGAACCACCCAATTACAAGCACTGAAATTGAAGCTGTGATCAAGAATCGCCCCAAAAAGAAAAGCCTAAGGCCAGATAGCTTCACAGGGGAGTTCTATGAAACATTTAGAGAAGAACTAATGTCTATTTTTCTGAAACTCTTTCAAAAAATTGCAGAGGAAGGAGAACTTTCAAACTCATTCTACGAGGCCACAATCACCATGATACCAAAACCAGGAAAAAAACAACATGAAAAAAAGCAAATTAAAGGTTAATATCACTGATGAACATAGATACAAAAATCCTCAACAAAATTCTAGCAACAGAATCCAACAACACATTAAAAAACTCATACACCATGATCAAATCAGTTTTATTCCAGGGATGCAAGGATTCTTCAGTATATATAAACCAATCAAAGTGATATCAACAAATTGAAAGATAAAAACCATATTATTATCTCAATAGATCCAGAAAAAAAAGACTTTGACAAAATTCAGCATCCATTTATGAAAAAAAAAAGCTCCATAAAATGGCCATAGAAGGAACCTACATCAACATAGTAAAGGCCATATATGAAAAACCCACAGCACATATAATTCTCAATGGTGAAAATCTAAAAGCTTCCCCTCTAGTATTGGAAGTCCTATCTATGGCAATTAGAGAAGAAAAAGAAATAAAATGAATTCGGATTGGTTAAGAATAAGTAAAACTGTCACTGTATGCAGATGCCATGGTAATATACATAGAAAACCCAAAAGAAATTATCAGAAAATGGTAAGAGCTAATCAGTGCATTCAGCAGAGTCGTGATATACAAGGTCAATACACAAAAACTACTTGCAGCCCTATATACAAATAATGAAAAATCAGAAAAAGAAACTAAGGAATCAATAGCATTCACCATTGTAAAAACAACAACAACAAAACACATAAATAAACAAATTAATTAAATATCTAGGAATAAACATACCTAAGGATACAAAATACCNTGCAGCCCTATATACAAATAATGAAAAATCAGAAAAAGAAACTAAGGAATCAATAGCATTCACCATTGTAAAAACAACAACAACAAAACACATAAATAAACAAATTAATTAAATATCTAGGAATAAACATACCTAAGGATACAAAATACCTGTTAAAAAAAAATAGGACACTAATAGAAGATATTAAAGATGGTATAAACAGATGGAGAGATAGCCCATGTTACTGGGTAGGAAGAAGTAATATTGTGAAAATGACTATACTACCAAATGCAATCTACAGGTTCAATGCAATCCCTATCAAATTACTAATGGCATTTTTCACAGAACTAGAGCAAAAAATTTCATGATTCATAGGGAAACAAAAAAGACCCTGAATAACCAAAATAGTCTTGAGAAAGAAGAATGGAGCTGGAGGAATCAACCTTCCTGACATCAGAATATACAACAAAGCTACAGTCATCAAGACAGTGTGGTACTGGCACAAATACAGACAAACGGGACAAGACAGAGAACCCAGAGATAAACCCATTCACCTAGGGGTAGCTTATTTTTGACAAAGGAGGCAAGAATATACAATGGGGAAAAGACAGACTCTTCAATAGGTGGTGCTGGGAAAACAGCACAGCTATGTGCGAATAATGAAATTAGATCTGTACCTAATGCCATGCACAAAGATAAACTCAAAATAGATTAAGGACCCAAATGTAAGGCCAGAAACTATTAAACTGTAAGAGGAGAACCTATGTAGAACACTCAATGACATAAATCAGAGCAAGATCTTCTATCACCCACCTCCTAGAGTAATGGAAATAAAAACAAGAATAAACAAGTGGGATCCAGTTAAATTTAAAAGCTTTCACATAACAAAGGAAAATACAAACAAGGTAAAAGGACAACCCTCAGAATGGGAAAAAATGATAGCAAAGGAAATAGCTGATAAAAAATTAATTTTCAAAATATACAAGTAGGTTATACAACTCAACACCAGAAAAGCAGGCAACCCAATCAAAAAGTGGGAAAGGTACCTGAAGAGACATTTCTCCAAAGAAGACATACAAATGTCTAACAAGCTCATGAAAATATGCTCAACATCACTCATTATTAGAGAAATGAAAATCAAAACTAAAATGAGATACCACTTCTCATCAGTCAGAATGGCCATCAACAAAATGTCTACAAACAATAAATTCTGGAGAGAGTGTGGAGAAAAGGGAACACTTTTGCACTGCTGGTGGGAATACAAACTGATACAAACTGATACAGCCAGATTGTATGGAGACTCCTTAAAAAATTAGGAATAAAACCACTATATGACCCAGCAATCCCAATCCTGGGCATATATCCTGAGGAAATCAAAACTGAAAAAGACATATGTACCCCTGAGCACTGAAGAATTGATGCTTTTGAACTGTGATGTTGGAGAAGACTCTTGAGAGTCCCTTGGACTGNCTACCACACTCCACTGTCCATAGGATTCTCCAGGCAAGAACACTGGAGTAGGTTGACATTTCCTTTTCCAGGGGATTTTTCTGACCCAGGGGTCAAACGTTGTTCTTCATTACAGGCAGATTGTTTATTGTCTGAGCCACCAGAAAAGGGAATTAGCTCCAGCAACCAAAGGTGCAGTGGATTAAATCCCCACAATTACCCTGAGACTATGGACTCTAGGGAAAACTGTGGACATTGGGAGCAAGTGCAAGCTGGAGTAAGCCAGATCTGAGACTGAGTGGACCCCACACTGCCACAACAGATCCAGAGATATTCCTAGAAATATCGGAGGACTTTGGTGTGAGTTTCTCTGAGTGTTCTGGGCTGTTGAGTGTTGCCTTTACCAATAGTCTTGAGGTTTTGTCTTCTGTGTTGTGTGGCTCGTGAGGTCTTGGTGCTATGTAAACAGTAGGGCCTAAATGCCTGAGATAGGAGATCCAAGTCCAGAACTTTGGACCACCAGAGAACTCCTGACTCCATGGAATATTAATCAATGAAAGCTCTCCCAAATGACTCCATCTCAACACTAAGACCAAGCCATACCTAAAGGCTAGCAAGCTCCAGTGCTGGATGTCTCACACCAATCCTTCAGCAAAACAGGAGCACAGACCTGCACATTAGCAGACAGGCTGCCCAAAGCCCTACCAAACCCATAGACATACCAAAATACACTACTGTACATGTCATTGCACCTCAGAAAGACAAGATCCAGCTGCATCCACAATAAACCAGGCACAAATTACCCCCAATCAGGAAATCCTTCCAAGATTCTGATTCAACCCCATCCACAAGGACCACACTGCACAATTAAGAGAAACTATGACCTCTAGCCTACAGAAAGGAGACCCCAAATACAGTAAATTAAACAAAATGAAAAGACAGAGCAACATGCAGCAGATGAAGGAACATGGTAACAACCCATGAGACAAAACAAATGAAGAGGAAATAATTGAGAGTAATGATACTAAAGATGATATAAAATCTTAAAAATAAAATGGAAGCACAGATAAATAAATTGGGGGCTACTGAGAAGATTGAGAAGATATAAAAAATGTTTTTAAAGGACCTAGAAGAATGAAAGAACAAACAATCAGTGATGAACAATGCAAACACTGAGATTAAAAATACACTGTAGAGAACCAACAGTTGACCAACTGAGGCAGAAGAATGGATAAGTGAGCTGGAAGATAGAATGGTAGAGAAAACTGAAGCAGAATGAAATAAAGAAAAATAATATAAAGAAATGAGGATGGTCTCAGAGAACTCTGGGAAAGCATTAAGTATAATGATATTCAAACCATGGGAGTCCCAGAAGAAGAAGACAAAAGGAAAATATGTGAGAAAATATCTGAAGGAATTATAGTAAAAAATTTCCCTAAAATGGGAAAGGAAATAGCCACCCAAGGCAGGAAGCCCAGAGTCCCATACAAGATAAACCCAAGGAGAAATACACCAAGAAACACATTAATCAAGCTAACAAAAATTAAACACAAAGACAAATATTAAAAGTAGCAAGGGAAAAGCACTAAATAATATACAAGGGGATTACCACAAGGCTAACAGGTGATCTTTCAACAGAAACTCTTCAGAACAGAAGGGAGGGAGCTGGATATACTTAAAGTGATGAAAGGAAGAAAAGCTACAACCAAAAATTACACAATCCTGCAAGGATTTCATTCATATTCAAAGGAGAAGTCAAAAGCTTTACAGCTAAGCAAAGTTAATTCAGCACCACCAAATCAGATTTACAACAAATACTAAAAGAACATTTCTAGACAGAAAAAAAAAAAAAAACAAGAGAAAGAAAGGGCCTACCAAAATGAAAAAAAACCTAAAACAATAAATGATAATAAGATCATACAATAATTAATGTAATCAATAATTACATTAAGTGTAAATGGGCTATGTGCTTCAGTGAAGACAGAATGTCTGAATGGATACAAAAACAAGACGTCTATATAGGTTGTCTACAAGAGATCCACCTCAGACCAAGAGGTACATACAGACTGAAAGTGAGGGCCTAGAAAAATATATTCCATGCAAGTGGAAATCAAAAGAAAGCAGGAGTAGCAATACTCATATCAGAAAAAATAGACTTGAAAATGAAGACCATTACAAAGTAAGACAAAGAGGGACACTAAACAATAATCAAGGAATCAATCCAAGAAGATATGTATCCAACATAGGAGCACCTCAGCACATAAACCACATGCCAACAACTATTAAAGAGGAAATTGACAGTAACACAATAATAGTGGGAGACTATAATACACCACCCATACCAATGGACAGATCATTCAGACAGAAAACTAATGAGAAAACACAAGCTAAATATGACACATTGTACCAGTTGGATCCAATTGATATCTACAGGGCATTTCTTCGATCTTCTTTCCAGCCAAAGATGGAAAAGATACAGTCACCAAAATTGACCAAGAGCTGACTGTGGCTCAAATCATGAACTCCTTATTGCAAAATTCAGACTTAAATTGAAGAAAGCAGGGAAAACCACTAGGCCATTCAAAAAAGTGAAAGTTGGTCAGATATGTCCAACTCTTTGTGACCCCCATGGACTACAGTTAACCAGGCTCCTCTGTCCATGGAATTCCCCAGGACAGAATACTGGACTGGGTAGCCATTCCCTTCTCCAGGGGATCTTCCTAACCCAGGAGTGAACCCAGGTCTCTCACATTGCAGGCAGATTCTATACCACCTAAACCATCAGGGAAAGCTCAAATCTAATTCTTTATGATTATACAGTGGAGGTGACAAATACCTTCAAGGAATTAAATCTCATAGGAAGAGTGCATGAAGAGCATGGGACATAGATTTGTAAAATGGTCCAGGAGGTCATGACCAAAACCATCCCCAAGAAAAAGAAATGAAAGAATACAAAAAGGTTGTCTGAGGAGGAAGCCTTACAAATAGCTGAGAAAATAAGAGAAGAGAAACGCAAAGGAGAAAAGGAAAGATATACCTATCTGAATGCAGAATTCCAAAGAATAGCCAGGAGAGATAAGAAAACATTCTTTTTTAAAATATATATAAATTTACTTATTTTAATTGGAGGTTAATTACATTACAATATTGTATTGTTCTTAAGTGAACACTGCAGAAAAACAGAGGAAAACAATAGAATTGAAAAGACCAGAGATCTCTTCAAAAAATTAGAGATACCAAGGAAACATTTCATGAAAAGATATGCACAATAAAGGTCAGACAGTAAGGACTTAACAGAAGCAGAATGTATTAAGAGGTGGCAAGAATACACAGAAGAACTGTACAAAAAAGGTCTTAATAACCAGGATGGTCAATGACCAAGGTCACACCATGATGGTGTGACCACTCACCTAGAGCCAGACATCCTGGAGTGTGAAGTCAAGTGGACCTCATGAAGAATTACTATGAACAAAGCTAGTGGAGCTGATGGAATTATAGCTGAGCTACTTCAAATCCTTAAAGATGATGCTGTGCAAGTGCTGCACCCAGTAGGCCAGAAAATTTGGAAAACTCAGCAGTGGCCACATGACTGGAATAGGTCAGTTTTCACTCCAACCCCAAAGAAGGACAATGCCAAAGAATGTTCAAGCTACTGCTCAATTGCACTCCTTTCACATGCTAGCAAGGTAATGTATAAAATCCTTCAAAGTAGGCTTCAACAATATGTCAGCTGAGAATGTCCAGATGTACAAGCTGGATTTAGAAAAGGTAGAGGGACCAGAGATCAAGTTGACAACATCTACTGAATTATTTTAAAAAGCAAGAGAATTACAGAAAAACATCTGTTTCATTGACTATGCTAAAGCCTTGACTCTGTGGATCACAACAAAATGGAAAATTTTTTAAGAGATGGGAATACCAGACCATGTTACCTCCCTTTTGAGAAACTTGTATGCAGGTCAAGAAGCAAAAATTAGACCAGGGCATGGACCAATGGACTGGTTCAACTTTGGGAAAAGAGTACATCAAGGCAATATATTGTTACCCTGCTTATTTAACTTCTATGCAGAGTACATCATGCCAAATGCCAGGCTGGGTGAAGCTCAAGCTGGAATCAAGATTGCTGGGAGAAATATCTATAATCTCACATATGCAAATGACAACACCCTAATGACAGAAATTGAAGACAAACTAAAAAGCCTCTGGATGAAGGTGAAAGAGGAGAATGAAAAAGCTGGCTTACAACTCAACATTCAAAAAGATAAGACATCACTTCATGGCAAATGGAAGGGGGAAAATTGGAATCTGTGCCAGACTTTATTTTCTTGGGCTGCAAAATCACTGTGGACAGAGACTGCAGCCATGAAATTAAAAAAAAAAATACTTGCTTCTTGGAAGAAAAGCTGTGACAAACTAGATGGCACATTAAAAAGCAAAGATATCACTTTGCTGACAAAGGTGCATATAGTCAAAGCTATGGTTTTTCCAGTAGTCACATATGGATGTGAGAGTTGGACCATAAGGAAAGCTGAACATGAAAGAACTGATGCTTTTAAACTGTGGTCTCAGAGAAGACTCTTGAGAGCCCCTTAGACAGCAAGGAGATAAAACCAGTTAATCTTAAAAGAAATCAACTGAATATTTATTGGAAGAACTGATGTTGAAGCTCTAATACTTTGGCCATTTGATGTGAAGAGTCAATGTATTGGAAAAGACTTAGATCTTGGGAAGGACTGAGGGCAGAGCAAGTGAACAACAACAACAAAAGGACACTTCATCCAAGATATAGTAGATTTCACTTTTTTCTCACGACACATTCTCCAAGAATTGTGACCCCACATCTTGAGTCACAAGTCAAGCCTTGGTAAATTTTCTAAAAATCATGTCAACTATCTTTTATGAACATAATGCTATAAGATTGGATATCAGCTATAGGGGAAAAACTATTTAAAAATACAAATACATGGAGGCTAAACAATACACTTCTGAATAATCAACAGATCACTGGAGGTGCCAAAAAGGGAATCACTTCAGTTTAGTTCAGTTCAGTCGCTCGTCCTCTCTGACTCCTTGTGACCCCATGCATCGCAGCATGCCAGGTCTCCCTATCCATCCCCAACTCCTGGAGTTCACTAAGACTCACATCCATCGAGTCAGTGAGCCATCCAGGCATCTCATCCTCTGTCGTCCCCTTCTCCTCCTGCCCCCAATCCCTCCCACCATCAGAGTCTTTTCCAATGAGTCAACTCTTTGCATGAGGTGGCCAAAGCACTGGAGTTTCAGCTTTAGCATCATTCCCTCCAAAGAAATCCCAGGGCTGATCTCCTTCAGAATGGAGTGGTTGGATCTCGTTGCAGTCCAAGGGACTCTCAAGAGTCTTTTCCAACACCACAGTTCAAAAGCATCAATTCTTTGGCGCTCAGCTTTCTTCACAGTCCAACTCTCACATCCATACATGACCACTGAAAAACCATAAGCTTGACTAGACAGAACTTTGTTGGCAAAGTAATGTCTCTGCTTTTCAGTATGCTGTCTAGGTTGGTCATAATTTTTCTTCCAAGGAGTAAGTGTCTTTTAATTTCATGGCTGCAATCACCATCTGCAGTGATTTTGGAGCCCAAAAATATAAAGTCTGCCACTGTTTCCACTGTTTCTCCATTTATTTCCCATGAAGTGA
>SJYV01024287.1:0-13813 GCA_006410875.1 Neotragus pygmaeus | reverse complement strand
AAATAGTCAAGGTATATCTGGGACTTTATCTGGTGTTGTTGTGGGCAGTGTGGGGTCAGTTCATTTTCGGATAGTTCCTTGGTCCGGATTATTTTTCTCAAGATCTATAGGCCCCTTCCTATGTAGTCAGTACTAACGACAGGGCTTTAATCTATTGCACCTGTCACTTCCAAGGCAGTTCCTTCTGTTTTAGCTTCTTCTGTTTGCTGGTCTCTTCAGTGTCTGTTTTCTGCCCTGACACAAGGGGGGAGGTGGTGGACACTTTTTTATTTAGGCTCACTTGTTCAGTCACACTGTGGGGAAGGAGGGATTCTGCAAACAAATAACACTGGTGTGTGCTCGCAGTGTCTCAGCCATGCTGGGCTTGCCCCGGCTCACGGTACACCCAGCTCAGGCTCTATGTTGCTCCACCGGGAACCATCTGAGGCTGTCCCTGGGCTGCATGCACCTCCCTGGTCTAAGCCACTCAGGCTCAGGCACTCAGGTAGTCCTCAGAGAAACAGACTCAGTTGGGCCTGCATTTTGTGCCTTTCCCAGGTCCGAGTAGCTTGGGTGTTTGGTGAGCACAGTCACTGCAACTTATCGCCTTTCCCATCCCTGCTGCTCAGTTTTCTGGGTGTACAACTAGCGCCCCTTCTTAGGCGGATGGTGACTGTTTTTGAAGACAATGATTTGCTTTTCTGGGTGCCTGATGTCCTCTGCCAGCATTCAGAAGTTGTTTTGTGGAATTTACTCAGTGTTGAAATGTTCTTTTGATGAATTCGTGAGGGAGAAAGTGGTCTCCCCGTCCTATTCCTCCACCATCTTAGGACCCCCTCCCTACATCATATTTAAAAAATACTCAAAAGTTTTTGCATAGCAAAACAAACTATGTCCCATTTGTTTATTTTTTAGTCAATCTTGGAGGTTGCCTAAAAAAGATAATGCTACAATTTATGTCAAAGCGTGTTCTTATGATTTCTTCCAAGAGTTTTATAGTATATAATCTTACATTTAGGTCTTTAATCCATTTTGAATTTATTTTTAATTTAATACTTTAATTTCATGTTTTTTACATGTAGCTGTCCTTCCCACCACCATTTATTGAAGATACTGTCTTTTTTCCATGGTATAGCTTTGTCTCCTTTCTTGTAGATTAATTGATCATAACTGTGTCTATTTATTTCTATCCTGTTCCATTGATCTATAAATCTGTTTTTGTGACAGTACCATATAGTTTTGAAAACTGTAGCTTTGTATTATAGTCTGAAGTCAGGAAGTCTGATTCCTCTAGCTCCATTTTGTCAAGTTTGCTTTGGCTATTTGAGGTCTTCTGTTTCTACATATAAATTTTAAAATTTGTATTATGAAGAATGGAATCGGTAAAATTTTTGCCATTGGTAATTTGATAGAGATTGCATTGAATCTATAGATTGCCTTGGGCAGTATGGTCATTTTGACAATATTGATTCTCTCAATCCAAGAACATGGTATATATTTCCACCTGTTTATGTCATCTCAGTTTCTTTCATCACTGTTGAGTATATCACTGTTGCATCCCTAGGTAAGTTTATTCTTAAGTATTTTATTCTTTGTTGTAATAGTAAATGTGATTGGTTCCTTAATTTCTCTTCCTGATCTTTCATTGTTAGTGTATAGGAATACAAGAGATTTCTGTGCATTAATGTATCCTGCAACTTTACCAAACTCAGTGATGAATTCTAGTAGTTTTTCTAGGGGCATCTTTAGAATTCTCTGTGTATACTATCATGCCATCTGCGAATCGTGATAGTTTTACTTCTTATCTAATTTGAATTTCTTTTCTTTTTCTTCTTCATTTACCATGGCAAGGACTTCCAATACCATGTTGAATAAAACCAGCAAGAGTGGATATCCTTGTATTATTCCTGATTTGTAAGAAATGCTTTCAGGTTTTCAGCATTAGGAATGATGTTTACTTTGGGTATGTCATATATGGCCTTTATTATGTTGAGGTAGGTAACCTCTATGCTCATTTTCTGGAGTATTTTTATCATAAATACTGTTGCATTTTGTCAAAAGCTTTCTCTGCATCTATTGAGATGGTCATATGGTTTTTATTATTTAAGTTGTTAATATGGTGTATTAAATTGACTGATTTGCACATATTGAAGGATCTTTGCATTGGTGGGATAAATGCAACTTGATCATGTTGTATGATTATTCTAATGTATATTAGACTGTTTGTTAGTATTTTGTTGAGGATTTTCATGTCAATGTTCATAAGTGATGTTGGTCTTATTTGATCATTAGGTCGTGTCTGACTGTGACGCCATGGACTGCAGCACACCAGTCTCTCCTGTCCTTCAACATCTCCCAGAGTTTGTTCAAACTGATGTCCATTGAGTCAGTAATGCTATCTAACCATCTCATCCTCTGCTGCTCTCTTCTCCTTTTTTCTTCAATATTACCCAGCATCAGGGTGTTTTCCAATGAGTCAGCTCTTCACATTGTGTGTGTGACATCATTGTCTGGTTTTGTTATCAGGGTGAAGATAGCCTTGTAGAATATGCTTTGGGAGCATTCCTTCCTCTGCAAGTTTTTGCAAATGTTTGAGAAGTATGAGTGTTGGCTCTCCTCTAAATGTTTGATAGAATTCACCCGTGAAGCCATATGGTCCTGGAAGCTTGTTTGTTGGAAGATTTTAAGTTGCAGTGTCAATTTCATTACTTGTGAATAGTCTATTTTTATTTTCTGTTCCTGGTTCAACATGAGAAAGCTGTACCTAAGAATGTGCCCATTTCTTCCAGGTTTACCATTTTCTTTTTTTCATACAGTTGCTTGTAGTAGTATCATGATCCTTTGTTTATCTGTCATATCAGTTGTAATTTCTCCTTTTTCATTTCTAAGTTTATTGAACTCTCTTTTTTGTTGATTAGTTTAGCTAAGGGCTTATCAATTTTGTTTATCTTCTCAAAGAACAAGCTTTTAGTTTCATTGATCTTTGCTATTTTTTCCTTCATTTCTATTTCATTTATTTCTGCTGTGATTTTTATGATTTCTTTCCTTCTACTAACTTTGGATTTTGTTTGTTCTTATTTATCTAATTGCTTTAGGTGTAAAGATAAGTTGTTTGAGATTTTTATTTCTTGAGGTGGGGTTGAATTGCTATAAATTTCCCTCATAGGATTATTCTGCTGCATCCTACAGGTTTTGGGTCCTCATGTTTTCTTTGTTGCTGGTTTTTATGTATTATTTAATTCTTTGATTTTTCATTTATCTCTTTGTTATTTAGCAGCATATTGTTTAGCCTACAATGTGTTTGTGCTTTGTACAGTTATTTTGCTGCAATTAATTCCTAATTTCAAAGTTCTATAGTTGGAAAAGATGCTTGATATGATTTCTATATTCTTAAATTTACCAAGGTTTGATTTGTGACCTAAGATGTGATATATTCTGGAGAGTGTTCTGGGTGCACATTAGAAGAAAATGTATTCTGCTGCTTTTGGATAGAATGTCTTATAAATATCAATTAAGTCTGTCTTGGCTATTTTGTCATTTAAAGTTTTTGCTTTCTTATTTATTTTCTGTCTGGATGATCTTTCCAAATGTGTAAGTGGGGTGTGAAAATCACCCATTATTATTTTGCTACTGTCAAACACTACTACAAGACTACTAGAGCTCATCAAAGAATTTGGTAAAGTTTTAGGACACAAAATCAATACACAGAAATCTCTTGCACTCCAACACAGTAACAAGGAAATATCAGAAAGAGAGCTTAAGAAATAATCCCATTTGTCACTGCAAAAAAAATTAAAAAATAACAAAAAATTTAAAAACAGATAAAATACCTAGGAATAAAACTATCTAAGGAGGTAAAAACCTGTACTCACCATGACACCAATGAAAGAAATCAAATACGACATAAATGAAGAGATATACCATGTTCTCGATAGGAAGAATCAAATATTGTGAAAATGACTATACTACTGAAAGCAATTTACCTACTCAGTCCAATTACTATCAAATTACCAATAACATTTTTCACAGAATTAAAAGAAAAAAAATACAATTCACATGGAAATACAAAAGTACTAGAATAGCCAAAGTAATCTTGAGAAAGAAGAATGGACATACAGGAATTAGGCTACCTGGCTTCAGTCTGTACTACAAAGTTACAGTCATCAAAACAGTATGGTACTGGCACAAAAACAGAAATATAGATCAATGGAATAAGATAGAGAGCCCAGAGATGACCTAATTTATGACAAAGGAGCCAAGAATATACAATAGAGAAAAGACAGTTTCTTCAATTAATGATGCTTGGAGAAAACTACATTTAAAAGACAGCTACACTTAAAAGAATGAAATTTGAACATTCACTAACACCATACACAAACATAAACTCTAAATGGATTAAGCACCTAAATGTATAGACACTATGAAACTCTTAGAGGAAAACATAGGAAGGACACTCTGCCATACATCACAGCAAGATCTTTTTTGATCTACCACCTAGAGTAATGAAAATAAAAAAAAAATAAACAAATGTGATCTAGTTAAAGTTTTTTACACAGCAAAGAAAATCATAAAGGACATGAAAAGACAACCATCAGAATGGGGGAAAATATTTGTAAATGAAGCAAATGACAAAGGATTAATTTCCAAATATTCAAATAGCTCATGAAATTCAATATCAAAAAAATCAAACCAAACAAAGCCTGGGTGAAAACCTAAATAGATATCTCTCCAAAGAAGACATACTGATTAACAAAAATCAGATGAAATGATGCTCACTATCATTAATTACTAGAGAAATGCTGATCAAAACTACAATGAAGTTTCACCTCACATGGGTCAGAATGGTCAACATCTAAAAATCTACAGACAATAAATCCTGGAGAGAGTGTGGACAAAAGGGCAACCTCTGTCACTGTTGATGGGAAGGTAAACTGACACAGTCACTATGAAGAACAGTATGGAAGTTTCTTTATAAACTAAATATAGAACTGCCACATGACCCAGCGATTCCACTACTGAGCATACCTCCTGTGAACCATAATTATAAAAGACACATGCACCCAAGTGTTCATTGCAATACTATTTACAAAAGTCAGAACATGTAAGCAACTTAAATAGCCATCGACAGAGTAAAGATGTGGTACATATATGCGACAGAATATTACTCAGCCATAATAAAGAATGACACTGAGTCATTGACAGAGACATGGATGGACTTACACAGAATGTGTAAGTCTGTTACACAGAATGAAGTAAGTCATAAAGAGAAAAACAAATATATATTACTACATATATGTAGAATCTGAAAAATAGCACAGATGTAACTATTTTTAGGGCAGGAAGAGTCAGACATGTACAGAATGGATGTGTGGGTATGGGTGGGGGATAGGTAGTGTGGGACAAAATAGGAGTTTGGGATTGATATTTGGGCACTGCTATGTGTAAAACAGATAAGCAGTAGAACATGCTGTATAGCATGGGGAGCTCAGTTTGGTGCTCCATGGTGACCTAGATAAGTAGAATTGGAAGAGGGGATCCAAGAAGTAGGGGATGTATGTATTCATGTAGCAGCTTCACTTCATTGTACAGCAGAAACTAACACAACAATGTAAACAACTATGTATGCATGCTCAGTCACTCAGTCATGCCTGACTCTTTGGGACCCCATGGACCCACCAGGCTCCTCTGTCTATGGGATTCTCCACACAAGAATGCTAGAGCGAGTTGCCATGTCTTCCTCCAGGGGATCTTGCCAACCAGGGATCAAACCCGCATCTCCTGCAGTTCCTGCTTTGCAGGTGGGCTCTTTACCACTGAGTCACTTAGGAAACCTCAACTATACTTCAATTAAAAAAAAAAGATGAAGCATGCTGCTGGTGATGGGTAATATTGTAGCACAATCACAAAAAATTAATTTACTCTATTTTCTGAGAACGAGGAAGAACTGAGTTTTGATGCCAAGATATTTTAGAGAATGGCTGGCTAAAAAGAAGAAATTGGTATGGTGAAAGTTTTTTCCCTCATTAAATATTTTAAAATGGTATTCTACACTGTAGGGAACAACTAATTAAACTCCTGATATGATCACTAGTCTCTAGTGTAAGTATTCCATATAGAATGAAAGTGAAGTCACTCAGTAGTCTCTGACTCTTTGTGACCCCATGGACAGTAGCCTGCACCAGGCTCTTCCGTCCATGGGAATTTCTAGGGAAGAGTACTGGAGTGGGTTGCCATAGAAATTAACTGGTGTTTAAACAGTCTAAACAACTGTTAAAACTGAGCCCTTTTAGGATTGACACCATTTCAGGCAGCATGTAAGAATTCTCATGGTGTTTGTTAGTTAATAGTTTCAGTTGAATACCTAACTTAATAAGATACAAAGTATAATCAAATATACATATTGTTAAAGTCTTGTAAAGTTTAACTGGAATATGAAGGAAAAGATACAAAGACACTTTATTTTTAAAAAGGAGTATATACTGTGCTTACACAAAAAGTGGAAGGATAAAATTTATTCAAGAGACATGACATATTAGAATATTTAAAAATACCTTAGAAATAAAAGTTTAAGACTATCAAATAAAACACACTAGACACAATTAACCATAAAACAGTGCTTGAGTTACCCAAGCAAAGTTTTCAATAAATATTTGTTGAATGGATGTTTTTAGCATGTTCACAACCCTTAAATAATGAAAAACTTCAAGCTCTCTTTATGTTTGTTAAATAGTTATGTTTGCCCTTTTTATTTATTATTCCGTTTTTGGTTGACTTGACTCTTATGTTAAATGGCAATTCTATTTCTAGGTGCAAATCAGCTATCTGGAATACTGGATCTGGCCTTGATAACTCCCTCATTATTCTTTGGTTCATTTAGAGGGTCAGTAGATATAGCTTTCTTCTAAACCCCTTGATCTTAGAGGAATTTTTTAGCTATGAATAATTTTTAAGAATTTCCACCTCTGACATTCATTTCTAGGAGAAAGTAACTTAATGAAGATTATCCTTGAGTTTTCCCAAGAATTATGGGGCACATCTTCAACATAGAGTAAACAATATCAACCACTTCAGACAGTGCCATGTTTCAAATATAGGGGCCCATAGTTCTTAAGCAGAGTAATTAGAGAACATATCAGTCAAAATAACCTTTGAACTGAAAAGGCAATAAGCTATATTTTACTGTAGATCATGTAGCACACTTTTTCCCTTTAATTAATTTTTTTGAGCTAGAAAGAAAGACAAGGCAGTATAGTACACTGCTATACTCACCTTTTTTTATAGATATTAGTGAATGCTTTTAATATGATATCCTGGTGGGCAATTTGGATTATGCCAAGTTTGTTAAGTTTTGCTGGTGATGTTAAGTAGCTTCTCACCATTTATTTCTGCTCTTTCAAAATTTTCTCCATATACAAGAAAACTATAATCAACTCTGAAAAAGACGCAAAAGAGTTAAGGAGATGTCAGGAAAATAGACACTATACATCTTTGTGAAGGTAACTACACAATTCTATTGGAATAGACTTGCTTGTGTCTCTTTTGTCATTATCAAAGAGCTGTTTCCACCCTTTATTTCACCACACCATCTTAAATTTAGCACCTTTAGTGAGAAAGGCTTAGGAAGGACAATTTTTATAGGTCTTTACAAAAATGCTCCAGTGAAAAATTTAACTCACTAAAGAGATCCTATTAAATATACAAGAACAGTCAGAGAGGATAACTAAAACATATTTAGAATCTGTTATAATAATACCTAAAAAGGACTTAAGTGAGATAAAATACAGGTTTTGATTTGTGAGTGCTTTGATATTAGGAATTTTATCAACAAACCTACAAAGTTAAATATATGTGAACTATTTTGGGAGGGTACAAACTCTTGGATAAACTGCTTCAAAACTATATTCAAAACAAAAATCCACATTTCTCAGATATATGTTTTAATGAACTACTTCTTCCACATATATTCAGATCTATTTAGAAAGAAACTAGAGGAACCATAAAAACATAACACAATGTATTATATGATGGAGAAAATAAATTACTATAACTGACAGGAAAGGTTGCTGAGCTATGAATATCTAAATCATTAGAAGACTATAAATAAATTATGAAATTATCATTCACTTTTGGTTATTCATAGTAATAATAGTAGTTAAGTGGAAACAGTACAAAAAATAAACATAATTTACTTGAAATTTGATATTGAGCTTTCCTATGACAGTGGTGGTTTAGTCACTAAGTTGTGTCCAACTCTTGTGATCCCATGAAGTGTAGCCTGCCAGGCTCATCTGTCCATGGGATTCTCCAGGTAAGAATATTGGAGTGGGTTTCCATTTACTTCTCCAGAGGATGTTTCCAACCCAGGAACTGAACCCATCTCCTGCATTGCAGGCAGATTCTTTACCAACTGAGCTATACTGAGTATGGCTAATTCATACTCTGGGAAATAACAGTATAAGTTAATTAATACAGATTCCATTACTTTATATCTTTAAAAATAATTAAGTCAGGGAAATGATTACCTTTACAATATCTTTAGAAAATTGGTTAACTAATAAGTTAATGTAAATAAGATTTCATGAGGAATATTTAAACTGCTTTTTATAACTTATCAAGTGCACATATACATTTAATTATGCTTGATATGCCAATTAAATCATGTTTGAATTCTCATCTATTTATTAAAATAAGATCTACTAGTAACTGGGCTTCCCTGGTGACTCAGCTGTTAAAGAACTGGCCTACCAATACAGGAGAATCAAGAGACATGGGTTCAATCCCTGAGTCTACTGGAGAAGGAAACTGTAACCTGCTTCAGTATTCCTTCCTGGAAAATTCCATGGACAGAGGAGCCTGGTGGGCTACAGTCCATAGGGTCACAAAGAGTCAGACATAACTGAGATTGTGTGCACACGCACACACGCAAACAACCTCTATTAACTTATTTTGTTGGTTTCATTCTCCTTACAATCTGCTCTTTAAGGGTTTACAACTATATTTATTTTAAATGTTTATAATTCTCTACTGCTACATATTCAGACAGGCCTTACACTTGATTACTCATAAATTAGTAAGGTTTATTATTGCATTTTAAATTTAAAGAAGTGAAGTCACTTGGAATAACCCAACTTCCATCAATGTAGATATTTACTCAGAATTCCCACTTGCCCCATTTGGAGCTTCATGATAGAGAAAAAGTATCTGCCCCAATGTAGAAAATAACCAGAAATATTATTCAGAAATTTTCAAACTATCTACCCAAACTTGAGTGTATTTCTCACTCTAAGGTTATGTTTCAAGTTAATTATTTCCTTTCATTAAAGGAAGAGAAATAAGGGTTTGATTAGTAAATTAGAAATATCGAGGAAGTTGTGTAAACATGTCAAAATTGAAAGCTAAATATCTCAAAGTAATCTTCCTATTAATTTATAGATTTTGATGAACTAATTTCACTAGAGTGATTAAATATTATAAAAAGATTAATTGAATTATGTATGGGTCAGTTTTAATACCAGGACTTGTCTAGGGAAAAATTATACTTAGTTATGTTCAATAGAATTAGAAAAACAGCTTTATGGATGGTGCTCATACTTGGATCTTCCCTCTAACTACATTTGAAAGTTGGATGACTTGTCAGGGAGAATTTTAGCTTTCCTTTACTTCTCATGTATGTATGATAGTAATTATATTGCTCTGAATATTTCATATGAATCAGATTCCACATTCTGTTTTACGAACTGAAGCAGATATTTGCACTAGAATATAACATAGTGTCAATAAGTCTGTAGAAATAAATTAAGAAATTATGATATAAACAAAGTTAATAAAATAATCTGCTTTCTGTAGATGACTGAATATCTGATATAATAAATGTCAGCTATCTCTACCAGGTAACTCTGCCTTTGCTTTTTCAAGTGCTTTCATTAAAACTTATTTATATGCTAGCTGTAGGTTTATCTTATACAGCCTTTATTATGCTGATGTATGTTCCCTTTGGGCTTCCCAGGTGGCGCTAGTGGTAAAGAACCCGCCTACCAATGCAAGAGACATTAAGAGACCTGAGTTCCATTCTTGAGTTGAGAAGATCCCCTGGAGGAGGGTGTGGCAACCCACTCCATATTCCTGCCTGGAGAATCCCATGGACAGAGGAGACTGGCAGGCTAAAGTCCATAGGGTCAGAGTCTGACACAACTGAAGCTACTTAACATTCACACATGCATGTTACCTCTATGCCCACTTTCTGAAGAGTTTTTTTCTTTAATAATAAATGGGTGCAGAATTTTATCAAAAACTTTTGCATCTACTGATATGATCATATGGTTTTTAATCTTCAACTCGTGGATGTATTCCACACTGATTGAAAAATTCTTGCATCCTGGATGGGATGGGAGTTTGAGGGAGAATGGATACATATATATGTATGGCTGAATCCCTTTGCTGCTCACCTGAAACTATCACAACATTTTTAATTGGCTATACCCCTATATAAATTTTTAAAAATAAATTAAAGTCTTAAAAAATTACTTAGGAAAGATATGGACTAGATAATGGATATGGACTTCAAACAAGTTCCATAGTTTTACCAGTCAATAGCCTGCATCTTTGGGTCACTGGATTTTGGATGAAGTCCATACATATCATGTTGGCCTTCACTTATACATGTGACACTTTGAGCTACTAATGACATAAATAACAAGTTTGTTTGATAAACATGTCAGGATATAATTATGCATTGAAAACTTTGCTAATCAGAGACATGGTCATTTCCTTAAAGAACCATGAAGGCAAAAGAGACTAAATCCAATGATGCATAAAATCCACTGCAGACATCCAAGGAGATATTTAGGAAGCTTAAGAATTGATTAAAATTCTATAGTCAGTTGGCAGGTACCTTAAAAATGAGACCAAAGATTAAAGCAGAAAACTCATTCCCAGTATCTGTCTCTCAGTCTTTGGGGCTTTAAAATAATCTGTATTTTTATATCCATTATCACAGACATAGTGGTTATGTTCAAATTATTGCCAAGGATGGAATTTATTATTGAATACTAAGTTATCAATCTGAACATTTGTGACTGTCAAGCTGATTTATACAACATACACATCTAGCCCTACCCAGATTTGCCCTTCTTAGCCCATGCCACTTTGTCTCATCAGAATTTACTATAAACAGTATCGATTTACAAATTAGGTCACAGTAATATTCTTAAATATTGTATGTGTGAATATGTTCATGCATGTGTTTGTATGAAATTTAAATTTAATTTGCCAATGTATGAGTAATTAATATAGTCATAATATAGTCATAACCCCAGTTTATATATATGGGGGTTAACATAGCTATCAAGATTAGTCTGTATATTCTACTTATAAATAAAAATGGAGAAATTTTTTAGCTTAAGAAACTACAAGACCCTCTGTCATAATAATAACTAATATTTTCCACTATTCTAAGCATATTTCATATATTAACGCAATTCTCGAAACAACTCTATGACAAAGGAACTTTCATTCTCCCCACTTTACAAATGTAAAAACTAACTCAAGGAGAGTTAAATCACTTATTTAAGGATATTTAAGCCTGTAAGGGGATGAATCAGGATTTAAATGCAATAACATAAACTCTAGAGGCCATGCTCTTAACCAATATGCTATTCCAATTTTCTTAGTAATTGAGATGGCCTAAGATTTGTGAATAGCTTTTATGAGACCCAAAAAATATCTTCTAAAATGGCATGCTCGAAGATATGAGACAGCTGACCACAATCTCAGAATAATCTTAAGTGCAGCCAACTATCCACAGCTGTGAATATTTGTAATAAGCATAATCTGTTTGTACAATTCATCATTCCTTAAGTTCACTCATTCATTGTTCACTGAAGATTTAATGAATGCTTTCGATATACACAAGATGTTAAAAATTGTGAAGCAAAGGAAGAAACAGAACAAAATTTCTGCACTTAAATAACTTTTTTGGCAACGAAACAAAAACACACAAGGTATTAATAAAATGCATGCCACAGTAAAATATATATGCTCATAAGTGAAATGAATAAGTATCATGGTAGGCATTTGGTAATCAGAGACCTGAGAGACCAGAATGAATTTGAGTGACTGGGTAATGTCTTCACACACATGTCCTACAGGATGAAATTACAACCCAGTAATTCTTACAACTGTAAATAGCATGTAATTTTGCTTCATCAATCAATTTTTTATAGCAATCCACTTTATAGCAATCCACTATACTGAACCTGGATTAATATAATGTTATTCTGAGTCTAATTCAGATTCTTAATTCTGTGTGCTACGACTTTATCTGGAAGAGGATAGAAAAAAATAATTAAAAGGATTCAGGGAAAAGTCTATTAGTATTAGTCTATTGTATTAGTCAGAGATGGGCTATACAAATTATTTAAACCGAGACCACAACTCAAAACTAAAGATATGCATCTATAGCCAAAAGTATATCAAATATTCTGAAATTTAACAATTAAGAAAATCCTATTCATCTGTATTTTATAATGGGTCGGTATACATGTGAAATAGGAAAATAAAAAGGCCCCCAAAGACATCAAGAACAATTCATAAGCACATCATTTACTGAATTTAAAGCAACAGATAATTGTTAGCATTTTAATTGATCGTTTCCTCAAATTAGCAAGTCAAAAAATCTGTATGTGACAGAATACAGACATAATACTCTGAACAAACTACAAAATTAGAATCCAGAGATTGCCAGGCATTTCAAATGTACAAAACAAACCTGGCACCAATAGAAAACTGTTACTTTGATTTGAAGTTACAGAACAAAAGTCATACATAAAAAATATGCTAAACAAATCTGATATAACTTAAAGTTCAGTAAGAATATTGTAGAAATGTCTATTTAGTTCTTTGGCCCATTTTTTGATAGGGTCACTTACTTTTCTGGAATTGAGCTGCAGGAGTTGCTTGTATATTTTTGAGATTACTTGTTTGTCAAAATAAACTGGCATGAAGGAAAACATATACTATGAAATTTCAAAACTAGATGAGCAAGATGAGCAGGATATAAAATCAACACACAGAAATCCCTTGCATTCCTATACACTAATAATGAGCAAATAGAAAGAGAAATTAAGGAAATAATTCCATTCACCATTGCAACAAAAAGAATAAAATACTTAGGGATATATCTACCTAAAGAAACTTAAGACCTATATATAAAAAACTATAAAACACTGATGAAAGAAATCAAAGAGGACACTAAGAGATGGAGAAATGTACCATGTTCATGGATTGGAAGAATCAATATAGTGTATTTATGAATTTTTAAAGTATTTATGGATTCTTTTAACCATCTTATTTCCCAATCCTATGGGATTATTGCCATCTAGCTTATCAGTCAGACTTAATTATAAGGAATCTGGGAAGAACTCAGAATTAAGATAGTGATCAATAATGTAGATATAATTTCAGTCCATCTATTTATTAAGGGATCCTTTTGAACTATTAATAGAGCACTTTAGGACAAGTTTATCTCCTTGCCACACATCCTATCACTAACAATAATAGTACTACTAGTTCATTGCTTGTGTATTCTGTATTTTGCACTGTGCTAAATAAGCCCACTTTACTTTCATTGTCTTATTTAATGTTAACAACAACTATGGTCAGGGTGTTATCATTATTTTAATTTTAAACATTTGGAGGTTCCCATTGAGAAAGATTCCTTTGGCTAGTAGAGGTTTTCTCTATTTTCACACAATTTGTGAAATTAATTTTTCTAGTTCTGTGAAAAATACCATTGGTAGCTTGATAGGAATTGCATTGAATCTATAGATTGCTTTGG
>SJYV01024284.1:0-17143 GCA_006410875.1 Neotragus pygmaeus | reverse complement strand
CCTGCCTTCAATCTTTCCCAGCATCAGGGTCTTTTCAAATGAGTCAGCTGTTTGCATCAAGTGGCCAAAGTATTGGAGTTTCAGTTTCAGGATCAGTCCTTCCAAGGAATATTCAGGACCGATTTTTTAGGATGGACTGGTTGGATCTCCTTGCAGTCCAAGGGACTCTCAAGAGAGTCTTCTCCAACAACACAGTTCAAAAGCATCAAATCTTTTGTGCTCAGGTTTTTTTATGGTCCAATTCTCTCATCCATATATGACTACTGGAAAAATCATAGCTTTGACTAGATGGAGTTTGTCTGCTTTTTAATACGCTGTCTACGCTTTCAGAGCTTTACTTGCAGGGAGCAAGTGTCCTTTACTTCAAGGCTGCAGTCACATCTGCAATGCTTATGGAGTCCAAGAAAATAAAGTCTGTCACTGTTTCCATTGTTTCTCCAACTATTTGCTGTGAAGCAAATGGGAAAAANGCTGTCTACGCTTTCAGAGCTTTACTTGCAGGGAGCAAGTGTCCTTTACTTCAAGGCTGCAGTCACATCTGCAATGCTTATGGAGTCCAAGAAAATAAAGTCTGTCACTGTTTCCATTGTTTCTCCAACTATTTGCTGTGAAGCAAATGGGAAAAAGAGTACGTCAAGGCTGCATATTTTCACCCTGCTTATTTAACTTATATGCAGAGTACATCATGAGAAACGCTGGGCTGGAGGAAGCACAAGCTGGAATCAAGTTTGCCGGGAGATATCAATAACCTCAGACATGCAGATGACACCTCGCTTATGGCAGAAAGTGAAGAAGAACTAAGCCTCCTGATGAAAGTGAAAGAGGAGAGTGAAAAAGTTGGCTTGAAGCTCAACAACATTCAGAAAACTAAGATCATGACATCCAGTCCCATCACTTCATGGCAAATAGATTGGGAAACAGTGTTCAATAGTGCAGTCTTTTCAAGGCAGGTACAGCAAATCCAGGAAACAAGTAATAATGTCAGTGGCTTATAACTTTTTCTTTGGTTTATATTATCTGACACAAGTATACCAATTCTCAGTCACCTCTTTTTCTCCTAAATCAGCAGTGATGCAAAATATGCAATGTTTTCTACATTATTCAGACCAGAAATCTATTTGCTGGAAGACTCGAGGTGTCTATTTGACTGTACCTTCCTAAGATATTTTTTAAAAATCCAGCCACTGATATCAAATACTCCACCTCATGCAGAGTGCATAAGTTGGCACCAGCATTTACAGTTTAGGACTGGGCAAGGAAAGCTTTCTCTCAATCAGTCTATCTGCCTACTACCTACCTTCTACCTGCCCACTTACCTATCTTACCTACTCAGCATCAAGCTGTCCTGAACTTAATTTACAACAATATTTGCTTTATTTTTATCAATAATTTAAACATATGAGTAAAATATGCAATCGTTGGTAGTGTCTTGTTACTCTGCCTCTCACTATCCCTGTCCCACCTGACTTGCTGCTGTGTTTGGGAGGCTATACATATGCATGCTGCTGCTGCTGAGTCGCTTCAGTTGTGTTCAACTCTTGTGCGACCCCATAGATGGCAGCCCACCAGGCCCCCTCGTCCCTGGGATCTCCAATGGCAACACTGGAGTGGGTTGCCATTTCCTTCTCCAAAAGAACCCATAAAATGCCTGGTTGAAGCAGTCAGTCGCTTACGTATTGCCTCAAAATTGCTTCCCATCTCGATTCTGTTATGTCTCTGTTGACAGTATAAAAATTAAGTCTTTTAGGCTTTGCTCTATCTTTTGGCCAGGATATCTTTGGGGAAAAATGCAAATACAGGTAATAAAGAAGATAAAACAAAGATTCAATTTACTGTCTAGTATACATTGGTGTCCAGAGAAGGCAATGGCAACCCACTCCAATACTCTTGCCTGGAAAAATCCCATGGATAGATGAGCCTGGTAGGCTGCAGTCCATGGGGTCGTTAAGAGTAGAATAAGACTGAGCAACTTCACTTTCACTTTTCACTTTCATGCATTGGAGAAGAAAATGGAATCCCAGTGTTCTTGCCTGGAGAATCCCAAGGATGGGGGAGCCTGGTGGGCTGCCGTCTATGGGGTCGCACAGAGTCGGACACAACTGAAGTGATTTAGCAGCAGCAGCATACATTGGTGTCTAGTATACATGGGTGTCTAGTATACCTGGGTATATACACAGAGTACTAGTATACTAGCTTAAAACTTAACAGTCAAAAACCTAAGATCATGGCATGCAGTCCCATCATTCATGGCAAATAGAAGGGGAAACAATGGAAACAGTGAGAGACTTTATTTTGCTGGGGGCTCCAAAATCACTGCACATGGTGAATGAGCCATGAAATAAAAGACACTTGCTCCTTGGAAGAAAAGCTAAGACCCACCTAGACAGTATTAAAAAGCAGAGACATTATTTTGCTGACAAAGTTTCATCTAGTCCAAGCTATGGTTCTTCCAGTAGTCATGTATGGATGTGAGAAATGGACTATAAAAAAAGCTGAGCCCCGAAGAATTGATGCTTTTGAACAGAGGTGTTGGAGGAGACTCTTCAGAGTCCCTTGGACTGCAAGGAGATTCAACCAGTCCATCCTAAAGGAAATCAGTCCTGAGTATTCACTGGAAGGACTGATGCTGAAGCTGAAACTCCAATACTTTGGCCACCTGAAGCAAAAAGCTGACTCATTTGAAAAGACCCTGATGGTGGGAAAGACTGAAGTCAGGAGGAGAAGGGGACAATAGAGAATGAGATGGTTGGAGGGCATCACCAACTCAATGGACATGAGTTTGAGTAAGCTTCAGGTGTTGGTGATGGACAGGGCAGCCTGGCGTGCTGCAGTCCATGGGATCACAGAGTCAGATAGAACTGAGCGACTAAAGTGAATCGATACCTGGATATGAACATGGGCGTGATAGGGTTCTAACAGTCAGAATAGTTTTATGACTAAGGAGAGGAAATGAGGTAGGATGTTACAGAGAATGAAAAATGGGACTTCTTAAAGAGGAGAGAGGATACAAATGTAAAGCACGATTAAAAATTTGGTGTCAAATTCCCTTTGCATCATGATTTTCTATGACCAGCCTCATAGATAGAGATGAGTTCACCTTCTGTTGTTAGAATGCTTAAAGTCCTTTAGGGCTTAAGAACTTTAGTAACTAGAGGAACTCTGATTACGTTGTACACATTTTGGAGCTGATATTAATTCTTCATATCACCATCTACTATTTATGAAAAAATTGAAATATGTATTATTATACAACTGATATTTCAAAACTAATATGTTTAGATAATTATTAAAACCATTAAATCAAATTAAATATTTAAATCTAACACAAACCTGTTAGATGTTTTAAATGTCATATAATAAGACCAAATTATCAAAATGATTACAAACATACAAACTCGGTTTACAATGATTTAATTGTTTTGGTATAAAAGCCTTAATCTTTATACCTTAATTTAATTATGTACTACACAATTATTTTATCAACTATGGTTTTCTACATTGTGTAGTACGATTGTGATGTCATAAAATCAAATAGAATGGAGAATCATATTACCCAATCCAGGGTAGTTTCTGAGTTATTAACCAATTGAATTTTGGTTACTCCTTTCAAAGTGAGACTGTTGACTCTTCACCTCTTTTATAATTTAAACATTATTTTTGTTATATAAATAATACTTTAAATACAGCTTTTGCATACATTTTCACCTTTTGAAATATGATATACATGACTAAAATAACAAATACCAAAGAAAAAATGTCATTTTCATCATAGAAGGAGGCAAAAGTAGGAAGTCAAGATACTTGGAGTAACAGGAAATTTGGCTCGGAGTACAAAATGAAGCAGGGCAAAGGCTAATGGAGTTTTGCCAAGAAAATGCACTGGTTATACCAAACATCCTCTACCAACAATACAAGAGAAGACTCTACACATGGACATCACCAAGTTGTCATTACTGAAATCAGATTGATTATATTCTTTGTAGTCGAAGATGGATAATGTCTCTACAGTCAGCACAAACAAGACCAGGAGCTGACTGTGGCTCAGATCATCAACTCCATATTGTAAAATTCAGACATAAATTGAAGAAAATAGGAAAAACAACTAGACCATTTAAGTATACCCTAAATCAAATCCCTTACAGTTATACAGTGGAAGTGACAGATAGATTCAACAGATTAAATCTGATAGACAGAGTGCCTGAAGAACTATGGATGGAGGTTCATGACATTGTACAGGAGACGATGATCTAAACCATCCCCAAGATAATAAAAAGGCAAAACGGTTGTCTGAGGAGGCCTTAAAATAGCTGAGAATAGAAGAGATGTGAAAGGCAAAGGAGAAAAGGAAAGATATACTCATTTGAATGCAGAGTTCCAAAGACTAGAAAGGAGAGATAAGAAAGGCTTCCTAAGTGAACAATGCAAAGAAATAGAGGGAAAACAATAGAATGGGAAAGACTAGAGATCTCTTCAAGAAAATTAGAGATACCAAAGGAATATTTCTTGCAAAGATGGGCACAATAAAGGACAGAAATGGTATGGACCTAACAGAAGCAGAAAATATTAAGATACAGAAAATATCTTCAGGACTCATATAACCATGATGGTGTGGTCAGTCACCTAGAGCTAGACATCCTGGAGTATGAAGTCAAGTGGTCCTTAGGAAGCATTACTATGAATAGCTAGTGGAGGTGATGGAATTCCAGCTTAACTATTTCAAATCCTAAATGATGATGCTGTGAAAGTGCTGCATGCCATATGCTAGCAATTTTGGAAAAATCAGGTGTGGCCACGGGACTGGGAAAAGTGTTTTCATCCCAATCCCAAAGAAAGGCAATGCCAAAGAATGTTCAAAGTGCTGTGCAACTGTATTCATCTCACAAGCTAGCAAAATAATGCTCAAAATCCTGCAAACTTGATTTCAACAGTATGTGAACAGAGAACTTCCAGATGTTCAAGCTGGGTTTAGGAAAGGTAGAGGAACCAGAGATCAGATTGCCAACATCCGTTGGATCATCGGAAAAGCAAGAGAATTCCAGGAAAACAAACAAACAAACAAACAAAAAAACTACTTCTGCTTTATTGACTATGCCAAAGTCTTTGTGTGGATCATAGTAAATTGTGAAAACTTCTTAAAAACATGGGAATATTAGACCCACCTAACCTGCCTCTTGGCAAATCTGTATGCAGGTCAAGAAATAGAAGTTAGAACTGGACATGGAACAGCAGAGTGGTAAAAATTGGGAAAGGAGTATGTCAAGGCTGTGCACTGTCACCCTGCTTTTTTAACTTCTATGCAGAGTATATCATATGAAATGCCAGGTTAGATGAAGCACAAGCTGGAGTCAAGATAACCAGGAGAAATATCAATAGCCTCAGATATGCAAAAGACACCACGCTTATGGCAGGAAGTGAGGAAGAAATAAAGAGCCTCTTGATGAAAGTAAAAGAAGAGAATGAAAAGCTGGCTTAAAATTCAACATTCAAAAAATGATGATCATGGCATCTGGTCCCATCACTTCATTCAGGTTGATGGGTAAACAATGGAAACAATGACAGACTTTATTTTGGAGGGCCCCAAAATCACTGCAGATGGTGGCTGCAGCCATGAAATTAAAAGACACTTGCTCCATGAAAGAAAAGCTATGACCAGGGAAGCATGGAATGCTGCAGTCCATGGGGTCACCAAGAACTGGACATGACTGAATGATTGAACTGACTCACTAAAATAATGTGATTGTAAGATTTAATTGGACAATGTTAAATAAACATTAAATGTGTCTCCCCTAATTATATTCATAGAAAAATGTCCAAATCTATATTATATAAATTAATATGTGTTTAAATATGTGTTTAACTATTCATATGTTAAAATCCCATTAATCATATTCTATTAGAATTATCTTCCTTTTGGATGAAAATTATATACATTATATACACATATGAAAGTGAAGTGAGAGTGAAGTTGCTCAGTCGTGTCCGACTCTTTACAACACCATAGACTGTAGCCTGTCAGGCTCCTGTGTCCATGAGTTTCTCCAGGCAAGAATACTGGAGTGGGTAGCCATTTCCTTCTCCAAAGGATCTTCCCAACACAGGGATCGAACCCAGGTCTCACGCATTGTAGACAGACCCTTTAACCCAGGGGTTCCCTACTCATATACATCATATTAAATAAAATGTACACATATACATCATACTAAATAAGATTTTTCAGAGTTAGCTTATTCATATATATCTGTTGTCACATTTTGACTAATGGAAGTCCTTTAATATTAGCTTCTTTTTCTCTTATTAACCAGAAATATATTTTAAAATATTTTAGCGTTCCTCCAATAACATCTTGATCTTGTGACTACTCCTCAAGTATATATTCAGTTACTTTACATTGACCGTAATGCATGTTATTTATAGAGACTAAAATCTATATGTTAGAGGTGCGTATAAAATTGATCCAAATAAGTTCTGATGCTGAAGAGGGTAATATTATCACCAAATCAGTTTAGTAAAGAAAGACTTATAAAACCAAAACCTTTTTTAAGTTCTCAAGTTTATATAAATAATTATATTTAATGGATGTTTATTTCTGTGTCAGACAATGTTCTAAATGTTTTAAAATATGTCAATTCATTTCATTCTCATAACCAACATATGTTTCATTACAGTGTTAAATGTAAATGTACTTTACAGCACAACCTCTTATTTAACTCTGATAATTCTCAGTCTTTTCCTAATATAAATATGCATTTATTTGCTTTATGGCATACTAATTTTGATTTTAAATTCACCTCTCAAAGTACAATTATAATATCTCAAAATCTTTATGTGTTTCCTTCATCAAAATAATTTCATAATCAATATACCAATACCAATGTGTTTAACAAAAGTAAATATCAACATAGAAATAAATATATAATCATCCTGCATTTATTCTCATTGTTTAAATTAGATAATGTCTCTTGTTTGATTTTCCTTATGGAATTTTGAGAATTTAGGGAAAATTCAGTCTCCTTCTAGATCTAGAATTTGAGGAAATACAGCAATTATGTAATTTGTTCTTGCATTTTCTCTTTTAATATGCCTTTTTGTCTTAATTTAAAAAATTTATTAGACAGTCTATAGTTAGGATCTTGAAAGCTACATTTTCTAAATAATCTTGAGATAAGACAAAGATGAGTGTGGGTGTTATCAAAAGCTGTAAATATCTTCATAGGTCTTGGCTTTTGGAGGGCTGGTAATAATGAAATGGGTATTGACACTTTTACTATCGATGTAGCAATGATTAAAAAGTATATCTATGTGTGGAAAAATTAATTGTAAAACAAATTTAGTTTCTTTTCAGTTTTCTTCCTATTCACTTGTCACTCATGTATCAACAAGTACATATTAATACAGCAATTATTTTATTTTGCTAATATAGTAATCTCAACCTCATCCCAAATGTGATTTTTTTGACTTGTTATATGAAATCATGCACCATAAAAGATAAATATGTAAATTAGTAAATACAGAAAAAATAAATTTCATCACAAGAGGTCAAGATAATATAAGCCATAGGTCTTATAATTATTGTGGTCATGACATAAATATTTCCTTGGGACTTCCAGTAGTCAGAGAAAAAGGAAAAATAGAAACATTTAAAGGATTCTAATTTCCCCCCAGTTCCTTAAGAGAAGAAGTGATTTTTTTTGTTGACATTTAATTCTCATAGAAATTTCTCTTTTGACACTTTATGTAGAGATTTTAACATCTCTGCATCAACTCAATAGGAAGTTTAATTAGCTTGATATAAAACCAGACCAATTTTTAAAATGTAACTAAAATTTAATCATGAAGCTCTTCACTTCATTCATTTATAAATCTTTTATTTTTTAATTTTGATTTGAGCTGCTAATGAATTTGAGCAGCTGTTTTTCTTTTTAACCAACCCTTAAATGTCTAACTGTCTAGAAATTAAGTACTCCCTAAATGAATATTTATTTATAAACATGGCTCAGCTTAGTTAATGTTAATAATGTACTTTAGCATTAATAAATATGTATCTCATAAGAGTATAATAAAAATTAATGAGGTGGAGAAGTCATGTCCATGAACTGATTTTTAAGTTCAGAAAGAAAGACATAAATAAACACAAACTTGGAGTATTATTGCTAGTGATGATTGTTTCTGGTTATCAATAAAATTATTTTTGACAACATATTTTATTCCTGTAGTTTATGTTCATCATGAGTATAATTTCCTCACCTAGTACAGTGATTTTTCTTCACTGACAAGCAAGAATACACCATAAAAAACTTTGTCACTCTATTAGCTTATTACCATGCTGATGAGAATTTTGAATTGATAATGTGACACTGCACACTTCTCAAACATCCTTCAGAAATCTCAGGTTCATAACAGTCTCTCCAAAGTTTGAATTTTTAGAAATAACTCATAACAGCAAGTCAAACATAAAATGAATCAAGAATAAAATCTCATGCTGTCTCTTTGCTTCAAAAATATCTTTATATGCCATCCGGTAAATTGATAGTTCATATCTAAATTCGAACATATTGCTTTTCAGGGCATTTAAGATGATTTACATCCAGAACATTCCATTAGTTTTCCTGGAAGCAGTTGATTAAAATAACCTCCTTAGCTCTTTGAGAGATTGTATGATTTTTATTTAAGTATTTTAAAGTAAGTATTTAAGTCATTTAAACTTTCATTTTCATATAAAACTGAAAAATTACTTCTCTAGCTTTTTCTTAATTTTTTCTGCTAAAGTGAAACTGACCTTAGAATTTAAAATCACATTACTAGCATTTAATATCTAATCAAATTATTTGAGTAATTGCTAACTCTGCAGTATGTATTATGCTTATCCCATTCGTCTATGAGATTTGTTCATAACAAATGTATTAAATTATTTGAATATTAATCTAGATGAGTCACACTGGCATGGATGATTTTGCTGGTTATAAAATTATCTAATTTTAATAAATTAATATTAGTTTGTAATTGTGTCTTCTATAAGCAAAGCAAAACTTTTATAAAATCATTCAAAGAATATGTTTTAAGTTTTCCTTTAAAATAATTATACTAGATATGGTACCTATGACTATATGACCCCTTGAAAAACTATAGCATGACTTCTTTGATTGATGTAATAGAAAAATTTTAATGAAAAATACTTCCTCTTATCTTAAAGGAAAGTCATAGTGAATCAAAGTTGAAATCTGGTCAACTGTCCTCAATTCTTAATTCTTCAGTTCAGTTCAGTTCAGTTCAATTGCTCAGTTGTGTCCAACTCTTTGCAACCCCATGAACTGCAGCATACCAGGCCTCCCTGTCCATCACCAACTCCCAGAATTCACCCAAACTCATGTCCAGCGAGTCCAGCTACCTCATCCTCTGTCATTCCATCCTCTGTCATCCCCTTCTCCTCCTGCTTCCAGTCCCTCCTAGCATCAGGGTCTTTTCCAATGAGTCAGCTCTTCACATGAGGTGGCCAAAGTATTAGAGTTTCAGCTTTAGCATCAGTCCTTCCAATGTACACCCAGGACTGATCTCCTTTAGGATGAACTGGTTGGGTCTCCTTGCAGTCCAAGGGACTCTCAAGAGTCTTCTCCAGCACCACAGTTCAAAAGCATCAATTCTTCGTCACTCAGCTTTCTTCGCAGTCCAACTCTCACATCCATACATGACCACTGGAAAAACCATAGCCTTGACTAGATGGACCTTTGTTGGCAGAGTAATATCTCTGCTTTTCAATATGTTATCTAAGTTGGTCATTTTACTTAAAAATTTGTAAGGGTTGTGTTTATTAAAGTTCATCAAAACATATGTTTTCATTATTTATGGCAATCATGAATAACTCTGGCTGTATTGTGAGAGATGCAATGAAATGGCTTGACCTGTGGTACAAGTGCTCCGTCAGTAATCTCAGTACTCTGCTTTAATTTCTATAAATTCAGAAAGGCAATTCATTCCTCACATTATACGCAGTAAAAGACTAGGATGAGAGAGCATATAAATCCTCTGACCCTTAATGCTTATTCCCTAATTCATCGTTCCCTAATCCTTAGCAGGATGTCTTTAGACTTTTCTCCAGCACAAAAAATTCCGAGGCATAAAATTACAATGAAAATTTGAATCTCACTATTAGTGTACTGTTTACTTAAGAAAATACCAGTTCCATGTAAGAGAAGTGAAGTGAAGTCGCTCAGTCGTGTCCGACTCTGCGACCCTATGGACTGCAGCCTTCCAGGCTCCTCTGTCCATGGGATTTTCCAGGCAATAGTACTGGAGTGGATTGCCATTTCCTTCTCCAAGGATTTATATAATTCTGATGAATAGAAAGATACTAACATATAACAAAAAATATAAATAAAGACGTGGACATGAGTCCTTTCTAAATTTATTTTTCTCTCTAAAAATCTTTTCTTGAGTGAGTATGTATTACCCAGGCTAGAGTTCTTATAACTTGATTGCCATTTTCACACATTCCTACTCTTCATGTATAAGAATAGATGGACGGATAGACAAATAGGGATATGGATGCAAAAATGTGTACATTTATAGACATTAAATGTTTGTGTCTGTCTATACGTATATACATAAATTTAACTCAAAAATAAGGAGCAATAGCTGTTGAACACTTCAAAGCTGTTAAACAAATTTAATGCATGATCACCCTCTTTAGTTCACGTATCAACCTTATGAGAGGAGTTCCATCTTTGACCTAATTCATACAGGAAAAGAAGTGAAGCTCAGGAGTGTTGTTATTTTTCCAAAATCACACAGCTGGGAGACTTCCCTGGTGGCTCAGATGGTAAAAGCATCTGCTTACAATGCAGGAGATCTGGATTTGATCCCTGGGTTAGGAAGATCGTCTGGAGAAGGAGATGGAAACCTACTCATATTCTTGCCTGGAAAATCCCATGGACAGAGGAGCCTGGTAGGCTAGAGCCCACTGGGTCATGAAGAGTAGGACATGGCTAAGCGACTTCACTTTCTTTCAAGTTTCAATTCAGATCTAACTTCAAAATTTATACTTATAATCTACATTATTCTCCCTTACATAGTACATAACCATACATTTTTGTTTTTCATATCTGTAGCTGTTTTATCCATAGAACATTTACTCAACTTCTACTCTCTCTTGGGCATTTTCCTGGAAATCAAGGAGCTTCTAATGAGTTATCTCCTCTTGACCTACCAGAACAATTGCCTGCTTGGAACTGCTGCCCACTTCTACTCCTTAATATCTCTCATCTCCACTCTACTCCAACTCCACTAAATCTCTCTGCTTTGTTTTCCAAAATGATGCAAAAGAAAATTATGACCGTGTTGTTCTTGCATAAATCCCTGATGGTTAACCATAATTAAACACAGTTTGTCTTTCTCCTCCCACCTTCAATCTTTCCCAGCATCAGGGTCTTTACAAATGAGTCAGTTCTGACCAAAGTGTAGGAGCTTCAGCTTCAGAATTTGTCCTTCCAATGAATATTCAGGACTGATTTCCTTTAGGATGGACTGGTTGGATCTCCTTGCAGTCCAAGGGACTCTCAAGAGTCTTCTCCAACCCACAGTTCAAAACCATCAATTCTTCAGTGCTCAGTTTTATTTATAGTCCAACTGTCACATCCATACATGACTACTGGAAAAACCATAGCTTTGACTTGATGGACCTTTGTTTCCAAAGTAATATCTCTGTTTTTTAATATGCTGTCTAATTTGGTCATAACTTTTCTTCCAAGGAGCAAGTGTCTTTTAATTTCATGGCTGCATTCACCATCTGCAGTGATTCTGAAGCCCAAGAAAAAAAAAAAAACTCTCTCACTGTTACCCCATCTATTTGTCATGAAGTGATGGGACCAGATTTCATTATCTTAGTTTTCTGAATGTTTAGTTTTAAGCCAGCTTTTTCACTCCCCTCTTTCATTTTCATCAAGAGGCTCTTTGGTTCTTCTTCGCTTTCTGCCGTACGGGTGATGTCATCTGCATATCTGAGGTTATTGATATTTCTCCTGGCAATCTTGAATCCACCTTGTGCTTCCTCCAGCCCAGCATTTCACATGATGTACTCTGCACATAAGTTAAATAAGCAATGTGACAATATATAGCTTTGACCTACTCCTTTACTGATTTGGAACCAGTCTGTTCCATGTCCAGTTTTAACTGTTGCTTCCTGACCTGCATACAGATTTCTCCGGAGGCAGATAAAATGGTCTGGTAGTCCCATCTCTTTGAGAACATTCCACAGTTTGTTGTGATCCACACAGTCAAAGGTTTAGAGTAGTCAATAAGGTAGCAGTAGATGATTTTCGAGAACTCTCCTGCTTTTTTGATTATACAACAGATTTTGGCAATTTGATCTTTGGTTTCTCTGCCTTTTCTAAATCCAGCTTGAACACCTGGAAGTTCATGGTTCACATACTGTTGAAGCCTGACTTGCAGAATTTTGAACATTACTTTGCTAGTGTGTGAAATGACTGCAGTTATGTGGTAGTTTGAGCAATCTTTGTCATTGCCTTTCTTTGGGATTGGAATGAAAACTGACCTTTTCCAGTCCTGAGGCCACTGCTGAGTTTTCCAAATTTGCTGGCATATTGAGTGCAACACATTAACAGCATCATCTTTTAGGATGTGAAATAACTTAACTGAAACTCCATCACCTCCACTAGCTCTGTTAGTAGTGATGCTTCCTAAGGCCCACTTGACTTCACACTCCCTGATGTCTGGCTGTAGGTGAACGATCACACCATTGTGGTTATCTGAGTCATGAAGATCTTTTTTGTGTAGTTTTTCTGTGTATTCTTGCCACCTCTTCTTAATATCTTCTGCTTCTGTTAGGTCCATACCATTTCTGACCTTTATTGTACCCCTCTTTCCATGAAACGTTCCCTTGGTATCTGTAATTTTCTTGAAGAAATCTCTATTCTTTCCCATTCTATTGTTTCCTCTATTTCTTGCATTGATCAGTGAGGAAGTCTTTCTTATCTCTCCTTGCTATTCTTTGTAACTCTTCATTCAAATGAGCATATATGTCCTTTTCTCCTTTGCCTTTTGCATCTTTTCTTTTCTCAAGTATTTGTAAGGCCTCCTCAGACAGCCATTTTGCCCTTTTGCGTTTCTTTTTTTAGGGATGGTCTTGATCACTGCTTCTTCTACAATGTTATGAACGTCTATCCATAGTTTTTCAGGCACTGTCTACCAGATATCTATAGGAAAGTTCAAATTAAGAGGTAATTTTGATAATCTATATAAAAAGAACTTGAAGGCCTGGATGTATTGGATATAATAGGCATCTGTAGGAGGCTTCAAAATCAATAAGACTTTGCTAATTATTGAACAGAAGGGGGTGGACCTTTAAAAAATATGAAAGAGTTAGAATGATATATAAAAAGATTCTGAGTTTTGAACAATTCAATTAAACTGTTCAGTGTGCTGTTACATAACAAAACTTCACAGATAAGAGAAGCAAGTTTCTGGGAGAATAAATGTTTTCAGATGAGTTGGTTTAGTCTGAATTTTAGAAGAAAATATTCAATATTTAAAATTACTGTTTGATTTACCAAGGGGTAGTGGGGCAGTGGTAAATTGGAAGATTGGCACAGAGAAGTCAACTCATTACTCTATTAGTGGTCTGTATGGGAAAAATGTTCTAAAAAGGAGTGGATATATATATATATATATATATATATATATATATATATATATGATTCACTTTGCTGTGCCGCTGAAGCTAATGGAACATTGTAAATCAATATACCTCAATAAAAATTAAAAAATAAATTAAAATAAAATACTGACTGATGCTCAGAAAAGACAGACAGAGACTATCTACATTTCACAAGGAGAAGCCATAGGTATGGTTCATCAAGAGAAATTATATTAGGAAGAAAAGAGAACTGAGAATTAACCTTTAGGAATATACAGATTTCTCTGATAGAAAGATGAGTGAAGATAGAAAGGAGTTAGTGAAGAAGACAAGAAAAGGATCATTTGAGAAGAGCAGCAGAAAGCAATAAAATAGAGTAAAATATAACTGACATTCAGAATTTTAATGTGGGAAATGTCACATCAAAAAAGAACTTTGAATTTTGAAATTAAAAAAAAATCAATTTTAGTAATGACTGAGACAAATCAGGATTGAAGGGAGTTTAGTATAAGATATTATGAGGGCTTCCCAGGTGGTGCTAGTGGTGAAGAACCCACCTGCCAATGCAGGAGAAGTAAGAGATGTGGATTCGGTCCCTGTGTTGGGAAGACCCCCTGGAAGAGGGCATGGCAACCCACTCCAGTATTCTTGCCTGGAGAATCCCACTGACAGAGGACCCTGGTGGGCTACAGTCCTTGGAGTCACACAAAGTCATGGATTATGATTTTTGACTGTAACAGTAATGAGGATGTTTAACAAAGTTTTGTTGATATGACATGACAGTGAAACAACAGTATTGGGGAGTAGAAAGAAGGGACTCAGTGTTGAGGAAGATGATGAAAATACAAAATAGAGTCTAATTTGTGAAATGAATTTCTCCTTTCTAAGTAAAATATAGGTTTCCTCTTAATCTTCGTCTTCTTCCAGGGAAACCTGTCATGCAGAAGATACTCAGTGTTATAAATAATATGTGGAGCTAGAATAATATTAGAGTTTGTGCTCTCAAATTTTGACCTGCAAACTTTAAGGACTCTAAAACCAGCTGGGGAGCAATAATATCCTGTGAATATTTCTTTAAAAAAAATTCTTTCAACACTAATTCTCATTCCACATCTACTAAAATTTGTTCTTTTTCAATGAGACACAGCTATTATCTCAAGAGAAGTAGACATTAGTTTTTTTTTTACTGCCATAACTTTGTAACACTCAGTGGGAGAATCACAGAGTAGTTAGGTTTAACTGATGTTTTCCCATTTCCAAAATTCCCTGAAGAAGAGAAACTGAAAGCATAGCCCCTAATCAAGACCAAATAGTCAGCTGTGTACTGCTCAGAAGGGTCTCTGCACCTGTGAGGTCATATTCCTAGTGTCTGTGTGGCCTTTCTGCAATTGTTTCTGTGTCTTTGTGCTTTGTGTCTGTTTTTAGTCAAAATTTAGTATTAGTATTTTGAGAAAATTATGGGAGTTCATTTGGATTTCTCCTAAATCCTATAGGCTTATCTGTATATCTGAAACAAGAGATTAAAAAAAAAAAACAAACCTCGGCTTAGTGCAATAGACACTTTTTCAACTGTAAATTATACTGTATAAGTTTGTGTTGGATGCTCAAATTGAAATATGATAAGCATACTCTACAACTTTCTTTAGGATATCCTCCCACATTGACCATTTAACCTAGTCTGTAAATTTGACAAGCTTGTACCTGTGGGTCATGTTTACTGGACTTACAGTCTAGGTTTAGACTAAAGTGGGATGACGATGACTTCTCTATGGAGAGGTTACATTATGTACATTCTGTGGGACTTAAGGGCCAAGCATGGAGTTTGTTGGGTGATGGTAGTCACCTCATAAGCCGTTAAGTCTGTCTCTGTGGGCATGTATGTGTTTACTTTGGGTTTGCCATAAAGTTCATTCAAGACTTTCCATAACGTCTTACAGGAAAATCCAAATGAACCTTTTGGCCACCCAACATTGTCTTTCTTTTAAGTGATTTTTAAAATTTATTTTATTTTTTATTCAAGGTACAATTGACATATAATATTTTGTTGGTTTCATATGTACAACATGATTCAAAATTCATGTATATTTTATATTTGTTGGTCATCACAATAAATCTAGTTAATGTCTGTCACCTTATATAGTTGCAAAAAGTCTTTTTTGGTGTGATGAGAACATCTGTTTTAGCAACATTAAAGTAGTCAATACAGTGTTACTAAATGTAGCCACCATGCTGTAAATTACATGGCCATTACTTCTTTTATGACTGGAAATTTTTACCTTTTGAATTCCTTTACCCAAACCTCACCTTTTGACACTGGCAACCACCAATACATTCTCTGTTATCTATGAGCTCAATTATCTTATTGCTTTATTTAAAATTCCACGTATAAGTGGCATAAGGTATTTGTCTTATCTCATTTAACACAGTGCCCTCAAGATCTATCCATGATGTCACAAAAGACAAGACTTCATTAATTTTTATGGTTGAACAATAGTCCATTATATATATCACATTTTCTTTTTTCATTCTCCCATTAATGGGCACTTAGGTGGTTTCCAAATCTTGAATACTGTAAATGAACTGCAGTGAACTGCTGCAGTGAACATAGCAGATATCCTTTTGAGTTAGTGTTTCCATTTTCTCAAATACTAAAAGTAGAATTGCTGGATCATATGATAGTTCTATTGCTATTTGTTCAGGGAACTTCACAGTATTTTCCATAGTGACTACACCAATTTACATTTCCACCATCAGGCCACTTAAGTTTCCTTTTCACCACATCCTGGGCACTACTTGTTAGTTCTTATCTTTTTGACAATAATCAGTCTAGCAGGTTTCCCCAATTATTAGTGATCTTGAGCATCTTTTTATGTCTCTGTGGTCCATATGTATGTCCTTGAGAAAATGTATATTCAAATCTGTCCATTTCCAGTTGGATTGTTTGTGTTTGTTACTGAGTTGCATGAGTTTGTGTATATTTTGAATATTAACTCATTATCAGGTATATGATCTGCAAATTTTTCCCCTATTCAGTAGGTTATTTTTCACTTTATTATTTCCTTTGATGAATAGAAGCCTTTTTTTTTTTTTTTTTAGTTTATTGTGCTGTCACTCTTTATGCTTGCTTTTGTTGATTTTGCTGTTAACGTCAGATTAAAAGGGTCTTCCCAGGTGGTGCTAGTGTTAAAGAACCTGCCTGCCAATGCAGGTAGACATGAGACACAGGTTCAATGCCTTTGTTGGGAAGATCTCCTGGAGGATGGCATAGCAACCCACTCCAGTATTCTTGCCTGAATAATCCCATGGACAGAGGAGCCTGGCAAGCTGCAGTCCATAAGGGCACATAGAGTTGGACATGACTGAAGCAAGTTAGCATACACACATGCATGTCAAATTAAAAAAATTCATGGCCTTTAATTTTAATTAGATCCCATTTGTTTATTTTTGCTTTGGTGGATCATAGAGGATCCTACAGTGATTTATGTCAGAAAGTATTTT
>SJYV01024281.1:350421-369274 GCA_006410875.1 Neotragus pygmaeus | reverse complement strand
CTGACACTGTTTCCACTGTTTCCCCATCTATTTCCCATGAAGTGATGGGACCAGATGCCATGATCTCTGAATGTTGAGCTTTAAGCCATTAATAGGAATATTAATATATAATAGGAATATTAATATATATAGGAAGCTTATAGAAATACAGTTTCTTGTTATGTATGTTGAGTTTGTATTCTGCAACTCTATTAAATTCACTTGATCTAATAGCATTTCTATATAAATTTTTTGAAATTCACTACATACAGTCACATCATCTGTAAATCAATACCGTTTCATTTCTTCATTTCTAATCTGTTTGCCTTTGACAAAATTTCCATGTATTATTGTACTGTCTAAGACCTCTAGGAGAATGTGGAGTAGGAGTAGACATTTTTGCCTTGTTTCCTATCTTTGGGGGAAAAATTCAGTTTTTCAACTATAAGTTATGATGCTAATGATAAATGTTTTGATTGATACCATAGATGAAGCATAAGAATTTCATTTTCACTTCTAGTTTGCTGAGAGTTATTATTATGAATGAATGTTGATTTTATCAAAATGTATTTTGTATCTATTGTGATGATTCTAAGTTTTGTTTTATTTAATCTGCTGATACGGTGAATTCCATTATCTATAATCCCACAGACAACTACTATTCACATTTTCTCAAATTTCCTTCCAGTCTTTAACCTATATATATAACTTCTTTGCTAAAAAAAAGGAAAATAGTAATTCTATAATTTGTATATTTCTTAACATTTCATTAAGAGCTATTCCATGTCATTCATTTGGAGAACAGTTTTCCTTTGCTTTACTAAATAGAAGTCTATCTGATATATACACCATAAAAATAGTCATAAAATAATAATGATAATTATAATAACTGAAACAATAGCTTTTTCTTTGTACAAATTTCTCTCAGACAGCTCCATGAAGTAGATGTCATCATTACTATCATTATACCCATTGACAGTAAAGAACAGAGACATAGAAGGGTTAGACAATTTTCTCAGGTTCTCAAACCTAGTAAGCAAGGAACTCAGTTTGTGGCTCTGTAGACTGCAATCTTGGGAGTTATGCTGTTATACTGTTTGTATAACACGTTATACTGTTTGTGCTGTCATTACATAGTATACAGTTTTTCTGTGTGTCTACAAATAATGCTGTCATAAACACAGCTGGAAATAAATCTTTAACTATCTCTTTCACAAAATCCTTAGAATAGATTCCTAAAGAGGGATTAATTGGTCAAGGTTTTAAGTTACGGTGTGGTTTCTTCAAGAAAGCTTGAGGGATACTGCCCAGCTGCTTTTTTAGAACAGTCCTATGGACACATGGGAATGCTGTAATTTAAATGCAATTAGCTTTTTAATTTTGCTAATTTTTGATAGGTTAAAAAATACTATGTATTTTTTCATGTTTAATGTGTTCCTGGTTTCTGTTTCCTGTTTACTGTTCATGATTTTTGCCAATATTTTTGTGTATTCAGATTGGAATGAAATTTTGATGTATTAAAAATTAAATTTCATCTTAGAAATTTTGTTTTAAATCATCTTTGCTAGTTCAGCTTTTTTTTTTTTTCATGTTTTGAACAGTTTTAAAGTCAAATCAATTCTTCATTTGTGTTTCTTTCCTCATATATCTGGTCAGAAGTTCCTTGCTAAGTCAGTATTAGAGTAGAAACATTATTAATAATACTTATATATTTTATTCAAGTATTTTGTAGTTTAAGGTTTTTAAAAATGCATATAATTTTAATCTTGTTGTATGCTGTGAGTTGAGAATATTGGTTGAATTTTTCCTAAATAAAAACCAATTATCCTAGTATCATAAATTCTATAATCATGTTTGCCTAATGAATCCGTGACAACTTGACTTTATGTTAAATTATTATATATGCTCTCTATTCTACTCTATTAATTCACTGTTACTTTAACAAAGTAGTACAGTGTGGAGTAATCTGTGTTCAGATCTGGTATTGCCACTCTTGTATCTCCTGGCTGAGTTACTTAACACCTCCCTTGTTTTTCTCACTTGCAAGTAGTTATTTTAAATATTAAATTTTAAAAAAGTATAAAAGCACTGAGTTTAATGCCTGACACATAACAAGCTCTTAGAAATATCTGTAGTTTCTATTGCTTCCTTCACTATGCCAGCTCCATAGTTTTAATTACAATAGCTGTGACGAAGACTCCTAATGCATTTCCATACTTTTCTCTCTGCAGTAGACCCAGCCACAATCCATGTGGCCCATGAGACCAAGTCCTGGTAAATGGCACATGAGAAGACTTTCTAAAATGTCTCTCACAGGAAAGGGAGGTTTCTTCTCTTAATACTACCTGCCTTATTTCAGAATTAAATCTAGAAAAGATGGCTGGATATCCAGAGACCATGAGGTGAGGATGGATGTCAAGAACTATATATTATGATAATGGACTTGCCCTGGACTGTTTATTTCTATGTGAGAGACCGAACCTTTGCTTCCTTAATGTACTATGCTAGAATTTCTATTACTCACAGAGTATTTCATTTTCAATGACATGTTTGAATCTCCAGTTCAAGATGCTGCTGCTGCTGCTGCTGCTAAGTTGTTTCAGTCATGTCTGACTCTGTGCGACCCCATAGATGGCTCNTCCTTAATGTACTATGCTAGAATTTCTATTACTCACAGAGTATTTCATTTTCAATGACATGTTTGAATCTCCAGTTCAAGATGCTGCTGCTGCTGCTGCTGCTAAGTTGTTTCAGTCATGTCTGACTCTGTGCGACCCCATAGATGGCTCCCCACCAGGCTCCTCCATCCCTGGGATTCTCCAGGCAAGAATACTGGAGTGGGTTGCCATTTCCTTCTCCACAATTCAAGATGATAAGATGCTTATTTGTACACGTGAGTAATTTTAGCTTAGTTTTTCTGTATCAAGAGTAAAAAATAATCTCCCTAATCCTCCATTAATTCTAGCCTAGAAAACCAATATTTGGTCCCTTAAATTATTATCAATTAATACATGTTATCGGGCTTCTCAATGGCTCAACAGGTAAAGAATCTCCTGCAGTGCAGGAGAAACAGGAGACACGGGTTTGATCCCTGGGTCAGGAAGATCCCCTGGAGGAGGACATGGCAACCCACTCCAGTGTTCTTGTCTGGAGAATCCCATGGACTGAGGAGCCTGGCGGGGTACAGTCCATGGGGTTGCAGAGAGTCCCAGCTTTTAAAGGGAAGATGAATAGAGTCTTAACCATGAGACAGAAAATCAGCAGGTTTCTTTTTTCTGGCTACTCTAGGTCTTAGTTGCAGGATGCAGGATCTAATGAGTTGCCCAAGAAATCCATTTGGGTTTTTCCATCACATCTTATAGAAAAATGTGAATGAACTTTAGGGTTTGAACCCAGCCTCCTGGAATTGGGAACGCAGAGTAGTAACCACTGGACCACTAGGGAAGTCCCACAACTGTTATTTTGAAACTCCTCTAATATGAACTTTACATGAACCAAATTGTCAAAGCAAGCATATTTTTCATCATTGACTGAAGGCAAAGCCATACAAAAGAGATCGTCAATGGAGAGAGAAACAGCAGGTAATTCAGTTTCCCAAAAGAGTTTTAGAAAATGAATTGCCCTGTTTGGCACTTTGTATTGATCACTTAGCCACAATAATTAGCATCCTCTTATGTATATTATATTGAAAACTGTAGTTCAGAATTAGACTATCACTCATTGTCCTTAATGTTAATGACCAGCCATTATAAAATGCCTTCATGTTGTTTTCTAATAAAGTCAGAAATACCTGTTTCACTAAGTTAACTTATTACTTCAGCTTCAAGACATGGATTATCTAAAGGGATCAAAGTACTCATGTGCTGCCTCTAGATATAAAGTCCAAATAAGGCAAGGAACTGAGGCTTCCCAGGTGGTGCACTGGTAAAAGTGATAAAGAATCCACTTGCCAGTGCAGGAGACACAAGAGACGTGGGTTCGATCCCTGGGTCAGGAAGATCCTCTGGAGAAGGAAATGGTTGCCCACTCCAGGATTCTTCCCTGGAGAATTCCATGGACAGAGGAGCCTGGTGGGCTATAGTTCACGAGGTTGCAAAGAGTCAGACAAGACTGAGTAACTGAGCATGCAAGGTAAGGATCTAGTCAAATAATTCTCTTACCTCAAGATGGAGTGGTATATTTTGGCGTTGCTATGGCTGTTACACTTGAACTCATTTCTCAAGGATGAACATTAAGAGAGGATGTGGAGATATCGTTAGAGATAAATCACCTCTTAAAACATTTCTTCAGAGGGTGTGTCCCTATGGGACACTGTTCCCTGATAGTTCTAATATCCAAGAAGAAAGATATTCTTTTTCAGAAAAATTTTTTACCATTTCTATCTCACCCTCTAACCTCAGAGAATATCCTGCTAGATAACAATGGGTACAATAAATTTATTTCATGTTATATGGTATATATACCATGCTGTTTTTGCAGGTTCTAGACACACAGTGGGAGAGTCCTCTTCTAATAATTTACATGAAGTTGATTCCATGGCAGAGAACTATATGTGGGCTTATTTCAATTAGAAATATCTAGATCTATTAGAGATATAAAAGTCTTCACATTTATCTTCTTACTCCCCACAAAATTTAGAACAATTAAAACTTGAGACTCTACGGAGCTTCCCTGGCAGCCCAGTGGCTAACACTCTGTGCTCCCAGTGCTGGGGACCCGGTCAGAGAACTAGATCCTACATGCCGTAACTAAGAGTTTGCATGCTACAACTAAAGATTCCCCCATGCTGAAATGAAGCGATCCCATGGGTCCCACACTCTGCAACTAAAAGTTCCTGCATGCCACAACAAAGCTTGGAGATCCCACATGCCACCACTGAAAACTGCTGAAGCCAAGTAAATAAGTAAATTAAAATTTTGCAATCAACAAAGACACCCTTGAGATTCTAAAAATGTGTTATTCAGTGATACATTGTCAAAAATACTGTGAAAAAAATCTCAAAACAAAAATAATTGCTCCAGAAGTCCATTCATTTCCATATTGGGCATGTATGATATGTCAGGTAGAGGGATAATCTATATTCTATTCTCAGTCAGTCTAGTCTGGTATACTGACATGAGAATAATCATCATAATCCCTGGAACACACAGGAAGACAAGACTCGCTTTGCTGAAAGTACTGGAGAAAAGTACCAGAGAAAACGTTAGGCACTCAGTTGTATCCAATTCTTTGTAGCCCCATGGACTATAGCCCACCAGGCGCCTCTGTCTATGGGGTTTCCTAGGCAAGGATACTGGAGTAGGTTGCTATTTCCTACTCCAAGGGATTTTCCCAGACCAGGGATTGAAACTACGTATCTTACACTGGCAGGTGAATTCTTTGCCACTGAGTCAGCAGGGAAGCCCCAGGGCTTACACTGGGAACTTTTAAAGTTAGACAGCTCTGGGTTTAAGTTCCTGACTATGCTACTTGCATTCTTGAGCATGAGCACATGAGTTCATTTCTATAAAACTCAGTTTCTGTGAAAAATATCAATACTAAAAATACCTACTTCAAGGCAGATGTGTGAGAATTACATTCAAAATTCATAGAGACATGCCTCTACTTCAGAACTATCAGCCAAAAAAAAAAAAAATACCTTCTTAAGTAACTGAATATGGGCAGAACTATGGAAACTTGTCTTACCTCTTGACAGAATTCAGATACCCAGGAGCTATTCCAAATCCCTGTGGAAGAACTTGGGTTCTCTGGAGGATTTGTTAGAATTCTAAGTTGAGGGTGAATCTAAAATCTTAGCTACAAGTCAGATGAGAATTGATGTTTTGGAAATGTGGTGCTGGAGAAGACTCTGGAGAGTCCCTTGGCCAGCAAGGAGATCAAATCATTCAGTTCTAAAGGAAATCAACCCTGAATATTCATCAGAAGGACCAATGCTGAAGCTGATACTCCAATACTTTGGCACTTCATGCAAAGAGCTGACTCATTGGAAAAGACCCTGATGCTGGGAAAAATTGAGGGCATGAGGAGAAAGGGGCGACAGAAGATGAGATGGTTGAATGGCATCATGACTCAATGGACATGAGGTTGAGCAAACTCCAGTAGATAGTGAAGGAAAGGGAAGCCTGGGGTGCCGCAGTTGATGGAGTTGAAAAAAGATGACTCAATGGACATGAGGTTGAGCAAACTCCAGTAGATAGTGAAGGAAAGGGAAGCCTGGGGTGCCACAGTTGATGGAGTTGAAAAAAGTCAGACACAACGTAGCAACTAAACAACAGATGAGATCTATTGGGAAGCTTCCTAAATTGACAAGCATTCCTAAAGATCTGGCATGCAAAGAGTGGTCTGGGAGTAGCGGCTAAAGACCCATCTAGGCCACAGCCTTCTGGCACCAAAGTGCATGGAAAAAACCTGGCTGAGCAGATATCACTAGAGCATCAGGTCGCTGCCCTGCATGGGCAAGTGCATCCACTGGAAATTGAAGTGCTGTCTCTAAAACCCCTAACTGGCCCTCTCTTCCATCCAAAAATCAGGGAAAAGAGCCAAAGGTTCTGATTGCACAGCATCTGCTATGTGATTGATGGAGATGTCTGAGTATTCAACAGATGGACTCAAAATATCCTGGGGCTTAGTGATGTGTGAAAGTGACCATATACAAATTACAAAGTGTTAAATTATTTTTTTGAGAAAGATGGGACCTGGTATTCTTAGCAAAAAATAAACTTATTTATTTTTATCCATCACAGGACTTCTCAGAAATCCCTTATAGCAGAAAAGTACATAAACATATTCATACACATATACCAAATAATGCCCTTACAACTTTATATATCGGTATCACCTTGTATTGACTCTTTGGACATTTTAAAAATAATGAACTTTCATCTAAATATTAGTATTATGATTAAGTCAGTGGTTTGCTTTGTATGGGCTTCCCTGGTCGCTCCAACTGTTAAGAATCTTCCTGCACTGCAGGAGACCTGGGTTTGATCCCTGGGTTGGGAAGATCCTCTGAAGAAGGAAAGGGCTACCCACTCCAGTATTCTTGCCTGGAGAATTCCATGAACAGAGGATCCTGGTAGGCTACAGTTCATGCAGGATAGGTGCCTAATTGTTTAATGATATCAGATGAATTATAGTGAGAGTAAAAACATAGGAAAAAATATTAAATGGCAGAATTGCATGATTAGCTTAAGAATGGAGTCCAGGTACCTGTGGATTATAATATGTACTATCTTTCAATCTGCTTCAGTCCTTTGAAGCATTTAGCAAGCACAGCTAGAAGGAAGCTTAGATCATCCAGTTCAATTGCTCATTTTAGGCTTGAGAAAACTGACACTCAGAAAGGCTGTTATTTGTTTAAGGTAACCAAGTTAATTAACAACTCCCCTAGAAATGAAAATGTCTCCTACAATATTCAGTTCCTCAGGAAACCTTCCTAACTCTGTAAACCTTTGAATAATTTGAATAAAGGGCCCGATGACAAAGCAAACAAAAAATCTCCAAATTTCTATTTTTTTCCTTTAACCGGAGGACAATTGCTTTACAACGTTGTGTTGGATTTTTGCCATACAACAGCTCAAATCAGTCATAACCACATGTATAGGTACATCCCTTCCCTCTTGAGCCTCCCTACACCAGCAATCCCACCCCTTATCATGGGGCTTCCCTGATAGCTCAGTTGATAAAGAATCTGCTTGCAATGCAGCATAGCCAGATTGGATTTCTGGGTTGGGAAGATCCTCTGTAGAAGGAATAGGCTGCTGCTGCTGCTGCTGCTAAGTTGCTTCAGTCGTGTCCAACTCTGTGAGACCGCAGAGATGGCAGCCCACCAGGCTCCCCCATCCCTGGGATTCTCCAGGCAAGAACACTGGAGTGAGTTGCCATTTCCTTCTCCAATGCATGAAAGTGAAAAGTGAAAGTGAAGTCACTCAGTCGTGTCCGACTCCTAGCAACCCCATGGACTGTACCCATTCCAATATTCTTGGGCTTTCCTTGTGGCTCAGCTGGTTAAAACAAACAAACAAAAAAAATCTTCCTGCAATGTGGGAGACCTGGGTTTGATCCCTGGGTTGGGAAGATCCCTTAGCTATCCATTCTAATATTCTGGTCTGGCGAATTCCATGGACTGTATAGTCCATGGGGTCACAAAGAGTCTACTGAGTGACTTCCACTTTCTAGTCATCACAGAGCACCAGGCTAGGCTCGCTGTGTTATATAGCAGCTTCTCACTTGCTATTTTTAACTCGTACATGTTAGACAGCAGAAAGAACATTTTTATCTTTTGCTTTAAATGTTGTACCAACATTGCCATTTGCTTTGGTACTAATTAAGTGCATAATTTTTGCATTTAACACACTACCAGAGCTGCCTTTGAGGTGTCAGCTTTATGATATATCTCTTTGTGCTAAGTGCTAAGTCACTTCAGTCCTGTCCAACTCTTTGCGACCCCTCGAACTGCAGCGCACCAGGCTCCTTTGTCTGTGGGGTTCTCCAGGCAAGAATACTGGAGTGCGTTGCTATGCAATCTATGCTATGGAATCTTCCAGGGGACTGAACCCCACCTCTTTTGTCTCCTGCATTGGTAAGCAGGTACTTTATCACTAGCGCCACCTGGGAAGCCATCTCTTTATGTAGAGAAACTCTGGAGAATCTGTCTCCAAATTCTGTGTAGTATAGAGTATTCATAAGAAATTTAATTTCTTTTACTTTCTTTTATAGGATATACCTATACATGTGGTTATGACTGATTTGAGCTGTGTATGGCAAAAATCCAACACAACATTGAATGAAACAATTTCTTAATTTCATTTTACGTTTATGGTTTATGGTCACCCATAAGCAGTCTGTATATCATCAGAGTTTCCAACTAGTAGGCTGAGCATCTTCTTTTTAATAATAGCCGGTTATCTATAAAATCATTTGCTTAATAAATATCTCGCCACTAGACTTCAAGATTGTTCAGGAAAACCAACTATTCTTTTATGCCTTGCACAAAGCCCTGGGACATAATTAGATAGCAATAAACTTTTTTTGGGTCAATGAATGGAATGCAGACTAACTTAATATTAGTATCAAGTAAAAAACAAAGAGGAGCTATACTATGCCACCAATCAGATGTCTAGAACGCTTTCCAATGGCAAATGTGACATATATTGATATACCACATTTTTCTATTCATAAGAAAAAGGAAGAAAAGGATATTTGAGACTTGATTCAACATACTTTTAAAATAGTACTTGTGTGTGGTGTTGGAGAAGACTCTTGAGAGTCCCTTGGACTGCAAGGAGATCCAACCAGTTCATTCGGAAGGAGATCAGCCCTGGGATTTCTTTGGAAGGAATGGTGCTAAAGCTGAAACATCTGTGTTCTACAGGACTGCCATGTAACTAGCCGCACAGACACTTGTAGAAGACGATTAAGTCAGGGAATATCCAAGGTTGGAAAAATGGCATTTAAACACCCAGTCCTCTATCACCAAGCTGAAGAGATATGAATGAAACAAATTGATTACATTTCTTTTCATTTATGTCAGACCCATTCACATGAGCTGCTTAAGTCAATGAAAGGTGAAAAATCATCATGTGTGCCACTTCTGATCAGAAACATCGCTCCCCATGCGTCTTTATTCTTCTGTAAGATCATCAATGTTTCAAACAGAGTCTGTTCCATCAGTCAAGATTCTGGAGCAAAGAGGCCATGGAGCAAAGATCAATCAAAACATCATAAATAGTCACTTGAGTGAGAAATATATTTTGTTGATTTAAGTCACTGAGATTTTAAGGTTGCTTATTTTTACAGTATATTTAACTTAAGCTGACAGAGACAAAAGCTAGTTGTGTGGATTACATTTGAAAAAGATTCTCGCTGCAAAGCAGTGAAAGTGGTGACGGGGGAGACCAAGGTATTCTGAAGATGAAAAACAGAAATAAACCTGAATGGTAAAAAGTCCAACAAAAGTTAAAATAAAAATTGGAATGAATCCAAATTTATTTATTTAGAGAGAGAGATAAATAGAGACAAAGATAGAAAACTAAAGCAAAAAATGAAAGGGCCTTTAAATTTATTTATTATATCATAAGTGAAGTGAAGTTGCTCAGTCACGTCCAACTCTTTAACTGTAGCCTACCAGGTTCTTCTGTCCATGGGATTTTCCAGGCAATAGTACTGGAGTGGGATTGCCATTTCCTTCTCCAGGGGATCTTCCTGACCCAGGGATCGAACCCGGGTCTCCCACATTGGAGGCAGACGGTTTACCATCTGAGCCACCAGGGAAGTCGACATAGCAATTACCATAAAATATTGGTTTTGTCTTTCTTCTGAGCAAAAAATTGTAACTAGCTGGTTCAGAATGGCACATGATATTACTTATTTACCCTCCAAAACTTTCCCATCCAAAGTCTTCGCTACATAATGAGGTGGCAACTCCATCTTTCGTTTTTAAGAGAAAAAGTTTTTGAATCACCTTTGACTCCCTTCATTTTCTTATGTCATACATACAATCTCAGAAAATTACGTTGGTTATATTTTGAAATTTTATCCAGGTGTCTAAAGAAAAGGTTACACTTTAATCAACTTCCTACATTTTTGTTTCTACCACAAAGTAGTTTCAGAAGTATAAGACTCATATAAAATATAACCATCCATAGGACCTGAAAACAGAGACTACTGAAATTTCAAAATCACTGTGACTAGAAAGAGGAAAAAAAAAAAAAAAAGCAAAAACCAGAACTCGAATTCCTTACATTTCTGCCCACTACTGCCCAACCACAAAAATTTCCAACAGGCAAAAGTCCAGAAAACTGTCAAGTAAACAAAAGAAGGGTACTAGTAATGTATGAACACTGGGATAGACATCGGAAAGATTAAATCAATGCAAAATCTGAACTATAAAAAAGGAATTAGGTAGATCAGGGGGCTCACTAGAGGAAAGGAATTTCAAAGCACACATAGTTTAAAGAATCAGAGCATCTCTAAAGTTCCAGGTGTACAATTGAAAGAGATTTAAGGGTTGCATATAATTAAAACCACAGGCAAAATATAAAAAGATAGTCTTCTAAAACCATAGTTCTGAAGGAGAAAAAAAGGGAAGAAAAACTGCCTTTTGGAAATTTGATGATGGTTGGAGGTGGGGGAGAATAGAGAAATATGTAAAGTCATTCAAAGCAAAAGAAAACTATAAAATTAGAAGGCTCACATCACCCTCCCCCAACAAAGGAAAACAAACAAGCAATAATCCATTTAAGTGACTAGATTTTACTAGACTAACAGAAAAACCGCTTACTTAGGAGTCATATAAAGCACTCTTATATCATGAAAATGTACAAAAGGAAAGTCAAATCCATAGAGAACTATTGCCAAAAAAAAAAAAATAAGAATAATAATAAGGAAGCAAAATTTCACATAAATATATCAAAGAAAACTCTCCTGGAAAATAATCATGAAATGAAAGAAAAGTATAAATCTACACTCCAAACAGAATTAAATAAACTCAAAAAAGCATTTGAGAAAATGGTTATTCAACTTGAATCAGAAATTCAAAAAAGTTAAATACCCAAATGAATTAAAAACTGAGAGAATGAAAAAGGAGTTGATTGAACTCAGGAAGGAATGAAAGAAACTTATTTTAAAAACATCACCTGATAAGTGAATAATAAGCTAGAATACACTGAAGGAAGAAGAGATTCGAAAGAAAAATTTCAAAAGGGCTTTGAATAAGGGCCACTAAAGTCAAAAGAATTAGGCTAGCATCACAATCTTGAAAACCAACATACAAAGCAACCCAGCTCTGATCACGGAGAGGATCTAAAAAATGAAATCCAGTAGAAACAAGGACACCAGCTTACCTTGTGCTATGACCATGGTTTTTAAACACCAGTTCTAATCAGAGAAATGAGCGTTCATTGGTGAAGTGGTTGATTACAGGGTTGGTGTAGGAATGGGACACCATGAGCATGGATTATCTTGTAGTACCAGAAATAAGGACATGCTCGAAATAAAATGGTAGTTCATACAAGGAATGAGCTGCTAACATGAAAAAAGCTCCTAAAGTTGAAAAAATTGAGCACAAAGTGAAGGATAGCATTGGACTTTAACCCACAGAATAAGATAAATTTACATTGGTAAAGAATCTGCCTGCAATGCAGGAGACCTGGGTTCGATACATGGGTGGAGAAGATCTTCTGGAGAAGGGAATGGCTACCGACTCCAGTATGCTTGCCTGGAAAATCCCATGGACAGAGGAGCTTGGGAGGCTATAGTCCACAGAGTCACAAAGAGTTGGACACGACTGAGTACCTAACACAAGCACACAGACACACACACATCAATAAAAAACAGAACCGACAAATACATATGGGAAATGAGACGACTCTTCCTTACCATAAAGTTTTAATTAAGTATAGCAAAGAAAGATGTCTGGCTCTAGGTGAGTGATCACACCATCATGATTATCTGGGTCGGGAAGAACTTTTTTGTACAGTTCTTCTGTGTATTCTTGCCACCTCTTCTTAATATCTTTTGCTTCTGTTAGGTCCAATACCATTTCTGTCCTTTATTGAGCCCATCTTTGCATGAAGTGTTCCGTTGGTGTCTCTAATTTTCTTGAAGAGATCTCTAGTCTTTCCCATTCTGTTGTTTTCCTCTATGTCTTTGCACTGATGGCTGAGGAAGGCTTTCTTATCTCTTCTTGCTATTCTTTGGAACTCTGCATTCAGATGCTTATATCTTTCCTTTTCTCCTTTGCTTTTCACTTCTTTTCTTTCACAGCTATTTGCAAGGCCTCCCCAGACAGCCATCTTGCTTTTTTGCATTTCTTTTCCATGGGGATGGTCTTGATCCCTGTCTCCTGTACAATGTCATGAACCTCCATCCATAGTTCATCAGGCACGCTATCTATCAGATCTAGGCCCTTAAATCTATTTCTCACTTCCACTGTATAATCATAAGGGATTTGATTTAGGTCGTACCTGAATGGTCTAGTGATTTTACCTACTTTCCTCAATTTAAGTCTGAATTTGGTAATAAGGAGTTCATGATCTGAGCCACAGTCAGCTCTGGGTCTTGTTTTTGTTGACTGTATAGAGCTTCTCCATCTTTGGCTGCATAGAATATAATCAATCTGATTTCGGTGTTGACCATCTGGTGATGTCCATGTGTAGAGTCTTCTCTTGTGTTGTTGGAAGAGGGTGTTTGCTATGGCCAGTGCATTTTCTTGGCAAAGCTCTATTAGCCTTTGCTCTGCTTCATGCCGTATTCCAAGGCCAAATTTGTCTGTTACTCCAGGTGTTTCTTAACTTCTTACTTTTGCATTCCAGTCCCCTATAGTGAAAAAGACATCTTTTTGGGGTATTCGTTCTAAAAGGTCTTGTAGGTCTTCATAGAACCATTCAACTTCAGTTTCTTCAGCGTTACTGGTTGGGGCATAGACTTGGATTACTGTGATATTGAACGATTTGCCTTGGAAACAAACAGAGATCATTCCGTCGTTTTTGAGATTGCATCCAAGTACTGCATTTTGGACTCTTATGTTGACCATGATGGCTATTCCATTTCTTCTGAGGAATTCCTGCCAGGAGTAGTAGATGGTCATCTGAGTTAAATTCACCCATTCCAGTCCATTTTAGTTCTCTGATTCCTAGAATGTTGATGTTCACTCTCACCATCTCTTGTTTGACCACATTCAATTTGTCTTGATTCATGGACCTGACATTCCAGGTTCCTATTACTTTGTCGACTAAGGTCCGTCTAGTCAAGGCTATGGTTTTTCCAGTAGTCATGTATGGATGTGAGAGTTGGACTGTGAAGAAGACTGAGCGCCGAAATTGATGCTTTTGAACTGTGGTGTTGGAGAAGACTCTTGAGAGTCCCTTGGACTACAAGGAGATCCAACCAGTCCATTCTGAAGGAGATCAGCCCTGGGATTTCCTTGGAAGGAATGATGCTAAAGCTGAAGTTCCAGTACTTGGCCACCTCATGCGAAGAGTTGACTCATTGGAAAAGACTCTGATGCTGGGAGGGATTGGGGTCAGGAGGAGAAGGGGACGACTGAGGATGAGATGGCTGGATGGCATCACTGACTCTATGGACGTCAGTCTGAGTGAACTCTGGGAGTTGGTGATGGACAGGGAAGCCTGGCATGCTGCGATTCATGGGGTCACAAAGAGTTGGACACGACCGAGTGACTGAACTGAACTGACAGAAAAGAAATGGGAAATCACTACTTGCCAAGAAGTACAATTGCTGCAGACAAGATCCACTGATGAATACTAAAATTAATGGACAGATATTTGAGGAGAAGCAGGTTTGTAGAGTATCAAATTAGTAACTTTCCATGGAGAAAGATACTACCATAACCAAGTGATCAAAGTTAGTAATAAGATTTATTGATATCATGGACCCTTTGATTATGATGCCCTGGAAAGTATCAAGATATATCATTTCTTTGGCATTCTTGACAACATGTATAAACTCATTCTGATCATGAGAAAACATTGAACTTAAATTGAAGGACACTGTACAAAGTAGCTGATTGGTGCTCTTTAAAAGAGAAAATATTATGAAAGGTAAGAAAGACTGAATACTGTCACAGATTGGAGAAGTAACCAATAAATGCAAGATGGGATTCTGAAAGGTATCCTGGAACAGGCAAAAGACAGTGGAAAAAATGGTGAATTTTGATTCAAGCCTGGAATTTAGTTAATACAGGATGCATGCATGTGTGCATGCTCGGTCACATCAGATGTGTCTGACTCGTTGTGACCACATGTTCTGTAGCCTTCCAGGCTTCTCAGTCCATGGGATTCTCCAGGCAAGAATACGATTGTGAGTTGCCATGTCCTCATCCAGGGGATCTTCCTGAGTCAAGGATTGAACCCATGTTTCCTGTATTGCAGATGAATTATTTACCACTGAGCCACAGGGGAAGCCCAATAATAGAGTACTGACATTAATTTCTTAGTTTTGATCATCATACTATGGTTATATAAGGAGTTTTTACTAAGGAAAGCTGGATAAGGAGTATCCAGGAATTCTCAGTCTATGTTTGCAAATTTCTTTATATAATCAACTCAAAATAAAAGTTGAAACTAACTTCATCCAGAATCTGAATGCTTCCTGCCATCTTTATTTCTTACCACCCTGGTCTGAACCATCTCTCCTGGCTTACTGGAATAGTCTCCTAATGGTTCTCCTGCTTCTTTGTACCATGAAGACTCAATCTTCTGAAAATATAAGTCAGATCATGTCACTTCTCTGCTGAAAATCTTCGAATGATTCTTTATTCCCATCAGAGCAAATCAAGTCCTTTCAAAGCGCTACAAATCACAGATAATCTGGCTCTCCATTTCCTCTGTAACTTGATCCCCTGCATTTGCTCTGCTTCCATCACAATCTCTTGCCAAATCCAGCCTCCTTGCTTTCCTGGAACACTCCAGACCCAAGCTCAGGCCTTGGAGCCTTGCACTAACTGTTCTCTCTGAAGTCCCCTCATACCCCTGCCACCCACACAGGAACACAGAGCTTCTTCTCTTCTAGCCTTACTTCAAATGTTTCTCCTCAGTGAAGCTTACCACAACCACCCTAGTTGTGTTGCAACAAGCATCACAACCTTCCCCCGCCCTCTTTTTTCTTTTCTTCCTTAAAGCATCTCATTTTCTAAATTACCAGATAGTTTATTCATTAGTGATGTTGACTTTTACTTTCTCCCTCTACTACTCCTTACTCTCAATTTAAGGTCCTTTGAGAGGAGGAACATTAGCGTTTTTAAATGATGAATCCCTAGAACTTAAAATCTAGAACAGTAATGGTTACATAGACCAATTAGTTTATATGATTTCAAATAATTAATGATTCATTCATTCATTAATATTATAAGCAGAGATTGGAAGAATTACACTTTATAACTAACTCCACAAAATACATCTTTTAAAAGTGGGTATTAGATATTGAGAGTAGCACAAGTGCAGTTTCCTTATTTTCTTAAAAAAACTGAACAAACATATCCAACCAGATAGCTTATTAGTTCATGCAACAGCTATTGTAGGCTCCTGGAGAATATTTTTGATAACCTCTTTTTTTTTAAATTATTTTTTACTTTATTTTACTTTACAATACTCTATTGGCTTTGCCATACATCGACATGAATCCACCACAGGTGTACACGAGCTCCCAATCCTGAATCCCCCTCCCACCTCCCACCACACAACGTCTCTCTGGAATTTATTTTATTTTATTTTTAATATAAATGTATTTATTTTAATTGGAGGCTAATTACTTTACAATATTGTATTGGTTTGCCATACATCAATATGAATCCACCACGGGTGCACATGTGTTCCCCATCCTGAAACCCCCTCCCACCTCCGTCCCCATCCCATCCTTCTGGGTCATCCCAGTGCACCAGCCCCGAGCATCCTGTATCATGCATTGAGCCTGGACTGGCTATTTGTTTCACATATGATATTATATGATAACCTCTTTAATAAGCTGTGTTGTGTACCATGTTACTAAATTGAGTTGCTTAGAACTAACGCTAAATAGCCATGATCAATGTCAAGGCATAAATTCAATGCTTTGGTTAATTTTTTAAATTGAAAGTATAGGTTATATTGAGGTACATATTGCTAAATTTTAATGGATGGATTTTCTTTATACTGTATGGACATCAACAGCAATTCATTCAAAAAAGATTTTTCAGAAGACAATACAAACTTTGTTATTTTTCTCAACAGATCCATAAAAGCTGTTATTCCCTCCCTGATCCCATGTGAATTTTTAATTGGCGCCATTACACTTCTCAAGGGGGTTAGAAACAGTAGGCCAGATATGCCTTTAATTGGCAGGAACCAAACTTATTTTTTTACAGTATTAGAGTAGCTGATAAATATCCTAAATTAGTGGAGTAGTTTTTATGAGAACTTTTTTTTTCTTTGCTTTGCTTTCATCTTTTCTTTTCTTTCTTTCTTCCTTCCTTTTTTTTTTTGTCCCTTTCATTTTTATTTTTTTAATGGGTAATGGGTTTTGGTACTTTTGTCAGTTGACAACCCATTTCTAGCAATGCAATCAAGCTTCTAAGCAGCCTTGTGTTTTGTTTTCTTTTTGTGGTTGGTTGCCCTCTTTAACCTTATCAAAGCAGCTAAATTTCTTCAAACTGTCAACCAGAGCCATATCAGCATCTTAAAGAAAGCCACCGCTGACACAGCTTAGCAAAGCTGAATTGATCTTTCACCCCTTGGGGCAATCCACACAGCCAGCCCGTGCATCATCCCCAGAGTCTGATGTAAAGCTCTACCCTTTCTGCCTCCCTATGGGGAAGGCAAGCTGGGTGCTCTATAGCAGTATTTAGCAATATTTCTGTTCCCATGTCGAATACCTCAGCATTTCTCTGGTGCTAGTAGACCAAGGAAAGTGAAGTTTGAGGGAAGAGATATCAAAAGACAGAAGTAAATTCAGTATTGTGTGTACTGTGACTTGGATGATAAATCAGACCAAGTAATTTTCAACTTAAATGACAGGAAGTGCTGCTCTTGGAGGAGCCAGGACAGCTTTCTAATCAAACTCCCACTTTCCCCATCCTTCTCCATCTTTAAGTCTCTCTTACTTGAGTTTTTCTCTGGTTTATATTCCATCACACTTAAAGACCTATAAACATCAGTTTCTAGAAAGGATTCTTAAAAAAAAAAAAACAACTATTGTTATGCATTTCATTTCACTGTTCTTCAATTTTCTTATAAAATCTGCAATAAACATTTTATATTTTTTAAAATTAAAAAAAAAAAGAAGAAGTTGACTCAAACAACTTCCTGGGCTTCCCTTGTGGCTCAGCTGGTAAAGAATCTGCCTGCAGTGAGGGAGACCTGGGTTCGATCCCTGGGATGGGAAGATCCCCTGGAAGAGGGAAACGCGACCCATTCCAGTATCATGGCCTTGAGATTTACGTGGACTGTATAGTCCATGGGATCTCAAAGAGCTGGACACAACTGAGTGACTTTCACTGCCACAAAACTAGAAAATTTTCTTTGTTTCTAGGGTGTCTGTATTTGGGGAGGACCGTTTACTTTCAGTAAGCAACCACACGTAAAAGTCAATTCATAGAGAAACACCAATACAGTACATTAACACATATATATGAAATGTAGAAAGATGGTAATGATGACCCTATATGCCAGAGAGCAAAAGAGACACAGATGTAAAGAACAGACTTTTGGACTATGTGGGAGAAGGTGAAGGTGGGGCAATTTGAGAGGATAGCATTGAAATATGTATGTTACCATATGTAAAATAGATGACCAATTCAAGTTTAATGCATGAAGCAGGGCACTCAAAGCTGGTGCTCGGGGACAACCCAGAGGGTCAGGGTAGGGAAGGAGGTGGGATGGGGGTTCAGGATGGGGGGACACAGGTACACCTGTGGCTGATGCGTGTCAGTGTATGGCAAAACCACCACAATATTATAAAGTAATTAGCCTCCAGTTTAAATAAATAAATTAATTTTTAAAGTCAATTCATGACAAGTCTTTTATATCATGTAATATATCCCTTTACTTTTGTGTCTCTCGTGGGGTCTTTTACAGAAGAAATGTGCTATAAAATTGTTACTTAAAAAATGCTTATTATTAGTTTGGTAATAGTTCTGTATAAAAACCTGCATTTGAACTTATTGTACTAAATTTAGAGAATAAATTTGACTCGGGTTATCAAAAGTCCTTTTTAATAAAATCTAAACTTCTTTGAATTCCATTATCATTCGTTGAGCACCAGTAATGTTGAAATTATACAGGTTAATCATGTAGTTTACCCTCTCAAATTAGTCCCAGGAAAGTCAGAGGAGAGCGGGAATAAAAAACTAAAAAAAAAAAAAAAAAAAAAAAAAAAAATT